>JACSYO010002159.1:10222326-10524826 GCA_016806645.1 Ophiodon elongatus
CCCTTTATCGCAGCGCAGCCACAGGAGCATGAATCAGCAGTGTCACTAACGACTGAACTCCATGAGGGAACGCAGGATTGCCGATCCCCAGCGGCCAAACACTCCTACTAAGTCACCTATTGGATCAAATCCATGCCCTTTGTATAATTCAGCTATGCTAGGTCAGACACTAAATTCAGCACCGTGTGTAGCAGAAATATTGACACTTGAGGTTTGATGATATAGACATACATTTCTGTACCTGTAAGCCAAACATATAACGTCCGCTGACACTTCAGTATTTGCAATAAGCTCATTTAGATTGATAATAACGGGCCGACTGATTTATTAGCAGTCGTGGGTCATTTGCAATTTGGTGAATTAGGAATTTAAGATACTAGAACAACATTTAACAGCTGTACATGAGTCTACAAAGTGACTACCATTGTAACTCCTTGTTGAAGACGCTGCTTTAAGATATCGAATAGGCCTTGGCACATACATGAATTGCGGGTTATAAAGCCTAATAGATTGTGGCGAGGTGAACACGGTTCCTAGACAGAGCAGCAGCTTTAACTCTGCTCATACTAACATGATTTAGCTGGTTAGGGAGAATGGAATTAGCTAATCAAGGAGAACATGTCTTCCCAAAGCCTCATCCAATCACTGTCTTGTGTTCTGCCTAATGGGATCCAATTGAAGGGTAGCCCAATTTGTCTGGGGTGATTCGGGACAAGCTTGAGCCAGATCGCAGAATTCAAAGAATCTGTTTTAAATAATTCAATCAGGAAACCCATACATTGAAGCTATATTGGGAGTTTATATATGTTTGCAACCAGAAAATGGATTTTAGTAGTAGAAAAGTCAAAGGTTAAAGGAATAACTGACTTTCTGCATGTTATCCATGTGAAACAGGAACACGTGTAGGTTATGACATTTTGTTTTTAGCAACAAAGCCTATCTATCCTGCCTTTAGATTGATTATTTCAGAAATTACTTATGAAGGTGATTAAATGCTGACTTATTCACACAACATTTGTGTAAACATTGTATTCATATTTCATCAACCTGTCCCTTATTAATAAAAAGCAAAGGAATAGTGAGGCATTAAATTCACAGATTTAAGTGTTCTGTAGTTTTTCATCGAGTAAGCGATGACAGTTCAACTAAAAATAGGCTGTGTCCCAGTTACATACTATATATGAGTTCGAACCAGGTTTTGAGTATGTTGTGTTCACGCTGAAAAGGAGATTAAGTATACTCAAAAAAAATTAAAATTAAAAAAAAAAATTAAAATTTGTGTGCTTTTGATGCAATACATACAGTATTTAGAAATATAGGCCGAGCATTGCCACACACACATTATTTAGGGACGTGGGGATCTGTTCATCTATTTATTTCTGTCAGATTGTGTCTAAAGCGTCTCCACTTGATAGCTACCAAGTCCCAAACTGAATCAGAAGGGTTTAGGGGACTGATGCGATTAGTTTAAGCCATTAGGAGTAGTTAATGGTCTTTCCTGGTGTTAAGTAACACTGAGTGATTGACCAAAGGGGCCACCGACAGCTGACACTGGCTCACAGCAACCTGTGGTCCCAGCTGAATTGAAGTTGTGTTCAGGGTCTGCAGCGGGACGATAAACAGGATTCATTTTCATGTTAACGTGGCTGATATTTCAACACAGGAATGGACATGTAGAAAGCTTTTATCTCGTAGCTTTTCTTTGCTGATAACCAGGCTGGAGGGGCTGGTTGTTATTCACTGGATAATAACCCTAAAAAAATCATCAGGAAGTTGAGCTTTTATATTCGACCTTGCTTCATCAAACAGGTAAGAAACTTATTTAAAGAACGCTTAAAATTATGCCTGCATATTACTTTCTAACATATGCTGTATGAGTACGAGGTTTTTTAGTCTTTATGACTTTAAAAAGTGCTTTAAATGTAATGTAATTTCTATTGTCTGTCAAGCTAAAAGGACATGTGATATACCTTTTCCCCTTCTGATATTATGTTCAATATTTATCAATTCATGACTTTTTGTTGTTGTCCTAATTGTTTCAGGGCCACAAGAAACAATTAGTTTTATTATCAATTAATAATTTATCTACCAAATGATCTATCAAGCCACTAAAAATCACACATTTCCAGAGCATGAAGCGGTGGAACTTCACAATATGTGAAGTTTTGAAATGACTCGTTCTGTCAAACCAACAGTCTAACACCCAAAGATATGTAGTTTCAGCCATATATGAGAAAGAAAACCAGAACATATTCACATTTGAGAAGCATCTTTACTATTTGACAAAATTGTTACTAATGTTACTAAATAATTGTTGCAGATTCAATTTCTAATTTATTAAATGCTGAAGCTTTAATTTATTTAGGAAGTATTTTGATCAGTTGTGTGTTGAATATGAATTCATCTGTTAACTTCTGATTAGAAGTTATACCCTAAGATAACACAGCAAGCTGCCTCTGATGCCTCATTCCCTCTGTTTGCACTCCTAACAAAGAGCTCCTTTATTAGATTAAGAGATTTCTATGGCACGCTGACATGGACGAAATTTAGAGAACATAGGATGTGTAACCTCCAGCTAATCTTGTCTTTATGAGAAAGGAGGGATCAGGCTATTGGATTAGGAGTATTGGAGTTAGGGCACTACACAAGACAGTCAATTCATATTATATCCTCTTCTCTAGTTTATATTCAACACAAACACACAGCATATCACAGGGCTCACTAACAGCATTACTAATCATGTGTCCTTGGAACGGATGGATCTTAAATTCATTAAATGGATAGGGACAGTGGGTTACCCAATTGGATTACTGCCTTTGATGTAATCTAACAAGATACTGTCATTGTGCAAAAAGAATTGCTTGAAAACCGTATTAAATGTTTTACAATTTGTATTCTTAAAATGTCTATGTACTGGTATTCTTAAAAGAAATAAGCTTGCAAGGCGTGATTGTGTTTAAAATTCTATTAATGTTTATCTATTCATGCTGTTTGTATATTGACTATAAAGGTGATCCCAAATCAGGAAAAAGAGGAAAGCAAGAGCAGTCTGAACCTTCTGGGGTTCAGGCTGCTCTTTTGACTTTTTCCAGAACAAGAAAAGCTCCACCTTGTAAATCAACTGGGCCACACGTTACTGCAGAGGGAGGGGATGGGGGGGGGGGGGGAATCCCATTAGGCAGAACAGCCTCACTTACCCCAGGAGCAAACCAATTGATTTAAATTCCATAAGCTCCCACCCCAGTCTGGCCAACTACAACTACACGCTCAGTTACATAAAAACATAATTTATTTCTCCTGTTTTTAAATTGCCAGCGACGCAGCTCTGGGAGCCGCGAGGTTAAAGGGGCTGTGTAACATACTGTTAGTTGTATTTTGTCTGGCCTGCTGATTTGACCACAAGTTGTGTCAAAAATGACATTCCTTCTTGGATTCATAACTCTGTGAACACACAGACGTGATACACTTTATACCTACTTTCCGATTCGGCGTGACTTACAATAAACATTCATAAATCCGCTTAGAAATGACAGGAATAAAAAGCCCCTTATGACTCCAGAACTTGCCTGAGAATCCCTCACATCTTTAAGTTTTCATCAGTATCAAAGTAATCCAGTGATGGTTGTCTGTACGTTCATGGGTGCGGTGCAAACATGAGCTGCTAACAGGTCCTTTGGGCAGACTTGAAATGGTGACGATTTGCCACAATGTAAACACATACGGGCTTAAGTTGCTCAAGTTGTGGCTCGGTCTTTGAAAATCTGTGCTCTAGACTTCATCATCCTTCCTGCCCAGGAACTGACCGCACCACTTTCTCCTGCCTCAGCAGTCGGCTACATATGTGCACGGCCTGGTTCATCATCATCTTCACATGCATCAGCACGCTCACCCGCATGCCTTCGCTCCCATCCTGGACCAATCCGTGACCATCCTACCTGCGCCAATGGCAACTCAGGACAGTGACGTAAGGAGACGCATCACTATACTGTGTTGGTAACGTGGTAGTGATTTTATTCACGACTTTACCAATTCCCACCTGAAGTCACTTCTGACCCGAATGCATTTCTGACATGTTCACCTTAACCGTCACTCAGCCACCAAGAATAATGTCACGTTGTTCTCTTCCACCTCTTGCTGCAGTTCAACACGTACCTTCCCAGAGCAGCAGCGAGGCCCTCCTTTGCTCCCGTCACTGCCTTTCACAAAGCCACACAGAAGCCCTTCAGGTCCACAGTGAGTCCAACATGCAACAATCAACACTGTCAATACAGCTACAAATGAAAGCTACAGTATCACTTCTGTTTCCTTTGAAAAAAAATCAAAGATCAACGACGGTTGATAGAATGATTTTGATTGAACTAAATTTAAGTGACAAATGTTTTCACAATTCTTTCAGAAACGAGGGAGATGGGGCGCACAGCATGTCTGCATTGCGTGGAAGATACATTACTACGAACAACTCAAAGTAATAACTCAATGCATCCAGATTTTAGTTTCATAAAATAATAAAGTATTTAAATTTTGAGGCATTTTGTGTCAGTTAAACTGGATTAAATAAATAAAATAAATCATAATAGTATTCTCCAAGTTTGGACATAAGTCTTTTAGTTGACAGAGAGCATTAACGAAATCCATTTCAAGGAGCTAAAAATGTAGAAAAACAGTTCAGAAGTTCAGAAATCTCTGGCCTCTTTTAGTTAGGACACGTTGTCATGGTGACTTGAATACTTTTGTAACTCATTCCACAACTTATGTTGCGTTTTACAAACTATTTTTAACAGAAAATGCAGCAAAAGCCGAACAGTCTCCATCGAGAACTGACACCGGAGTATCTTGCAACCGGTCTACCTGGCAGGGTGCAACACAAGGAATCAGGCAAGCCCTCCTGCATCCCCCCAAATATCAGTGTGTTGAGAGCCAGCAATGTAGGAAACACCTTTAGCAACAGCATATGTGCCCAATTATTAAAGCTGATCTGCTTCTCATTTTTTTTTTTAGACTCTCCATGTGGACATTCTGCATCTGGAAATACTGCTGACAGGAGTGAAACGGGACAAACGGCAGAACATTCAAGCCACTTCAACAGACGCTATCCCTCTGACCTTTACACATCTTCACCGGGGTCTTGCCACATCCATCTGACCAAGAGGGAGAAACCGGAACAACGAGTCGGAACAACAAAGGATTTACCTCTCAGGGACAAATCTCGGGATCGAACGGTGACTCCTGAACTCGACGGCAGACACGGCGGCTCGCTTGACAGGAAAAGGAAGCGCGAGTGCGACAGCTCCATTAAAGTGAAGATGGTGAAGCAGGAAATTGTAGATGACCAGTTTGATTCCGCAAAGACTCCGTACACCGATCCCTCTCCGTTCAGTACAACTCACACACATCCATCTTCACGCCCCATGCCAGTGCAAGACATAAACATCAGTGGTTTGTCTGCCATGTATCCTAACAGCAGTACATGTAATATTATCAGAACACCTGGGGGACTCATGCCTTATCCAGGAGCTGACATGCATCCCTACCAAACTGCTTCATGGGATCCAATATGGGACGTTACGGATCTCCACTCCAGACAAAACGTCCTGAAAGACTATTCATTGAATACTTGCAAAGCAATCAGGATACCTCTTGCAGCCCGGAGGCCAAAAGAGGCTTTTCATGCTTTCTTTACGCCACCTCTTTATTTCCCTCTTTCATTGAGGCAGCAGGAGACAGTGTACCTCAGAAGGAGGGCGTTTCTACACTCAAGTCCCGACAACTGTCATTTCCAGCATGCCGGCTATCTGGCAACATCCTACCTGGAGCCCTGAGTCTCTGAAAGAGGAGCAGCTGTTCCCTTGACAACAATCACTCATTTACAGCATGTCTGTTACGCTCGCTGGTCATTCTGGTCTGTGCATAAATACAATGGAGCTCCACACTGAAGAAGTATGAACAAAATATATTGTATGGACTAGAACAGCTTTAATTGGACAAAAAGATTCTGAATAAAGCATGGTGGTGTTGCAATATTACATTGATTTCATGGATGGATTTCGACAATTGTACAGTCAAACTTGCATTTTTAATGATTCCCTTTTATAAATCGTTCTTTTTAATTTAATATATTAAGACGCATGTGCTTGCTCGCTTTTTTTAATTGGTCAGGTGGTGATAATGTTCATATCTGGAGGAAGAATAAAATTACAAAACTATTTGTAAATCTGCAAACTTAACATTTAATGCAGCTGGTTAAGAGTTGATGGGGTCATTGCTCCCATACAATATTAATAAGTCTAGTGTCTCTGTGAACCCATGCTTTGAACCACAGTGATGGATCAACAGACCGATCAACATTGCCAACCCTACAGCAAGCGTGACTCAAAGGATAAAAAAAGAAAACCTTACTTGTGTATCTAAATTGTATTTAAAAGTTTGTAACAATAAAATTAAGCGATATTCCAAGAAAATGATGTCTTCTGAATTCTTCTGTCAAGCGACATCGAGGAAATATAAAATAATACAAACAATGGAACATGGTATGCAAAGAGCACATAAAGAACAACATTACAAAGAACTAGCTTTGTAATGCCTTTAACTCATCTTACTCATGTAAGCTTCAATAGAAACATTAGCAGGATTAACAGGTAATCCCATAGACGGGAGACGTCACAAAGCCAAGCTGAGGCATTAGAGTTAATAAGAGCTGCTATAATAAAAGTATGTCTCCAAAACCAGTGCAAACATAACCATTTCAATGTCACGCCACTCTAAAAACACTTGAGACCATAAAAAAAGCTTTGGCTGGAACAAAACAAGTCCCAGTCTCCACTGGTAGCTTCACAGTAAAATAAACTACAAGAGACAAACCAATGTCATTGCATAACAGCTACAGTGCCTGTGATGGACGCACGATGCAGTGCAGCATGCAGGAATCACACTACGTCCATGCCCAGGCCCCTCGCGACCTCCGTCAGGGCCTGGACCGCTCCAGATGTCCCACTACCATCACAGTCCTCCTGAGATAATCCTCCGGGCTCCTCCTCAATGTGGGGGATGGTGTTCATGACACAGTAGACGGGAGAGTCACTGCCTCGGGGGCTGGGCTGAGTCGAAGCATCCTCACCTCCAGAGAGCTCTGAGGAGTACGACGACGAGGAGCTTGAGGAGGGCGAGGAGGACCCGGCAGGAGAGCTTCGGCCGCTCTCCGGCGCCACTGCAGCCCTCTTGTTCCGGATGCTGGTTCTCTGACTTTTCCGAAGGCTCTGAGGCTTTTTGGCCATGTTCTTCATGATCTCCTTCGTCACTTCCACGGTCTCGAACCGCACCATGTTCACTTTTAGAAAGCCGTCTACATCCTTTCTGTATCTGTGAAGAAAGCACATGCAACCACCACATTTAAAATATTGTTTATTCTCATTTCAGCCTTTACTCATAATTACTATAATACCATTAGATGCACCACAGAGGGCTGAGAAGTAGAGAGGATCTATTGAGTGGTTGTTTCAGAGGTAATTAATTAGCTGTGGTGATTTACCTGAAGCGGGAATGTCCAGAGGGCCATTTCAGCTCATGCTTCTTGCGAAGGTGAAGTGTGAGAGTGTAACACCATGAGAAGACCTTATCACAGATATGGCATTTATATTTGGACATCCCCCCGACCTGTTGGTAAATATCATGCAACGCTGTTAACAACAGAGCATTACTACCGTCTCCAAGAGTACAGCGGGTTGATGATCTGACGAACCTCGTGTACTCTCTTGTAGTGGTGGCTCATGGTTTGGAACGTGTGACAGGAATAGTCACAGCCTTCCACCGTACAGTGATACACAGCGCCCTCATTGTGAACCTCAGTGTGCTTTTGTAGATCGGGCTGGTTCTTAAATCTGTAGGGGACAAAAAAAAGAATGATAATGATGATGATGATGATAATAATAATGATAACGATGATGATAAACCTGCAATGGCTACTTTTCACACTTTATAGGTGGTTGTTCTCAGCGTCTGACAAACTATTCCCGAGCCCTGACTTAGCAAAAGTACAGTTGTACGTTGGACGTAAGGTGGACATAACATTTTGAAGGTCTACCTCTTGTCGCAGAAGTCACATGGGAAGGGCCGCTCGTCACAGTGGCGGAACCTGATGTGGATCTTCAAGGCTGCCAAAGTGGTGCAGGTCATGTCACAGAATGGACACTTCACCTGATTCACTGAGAGGAAAAGAAAAAAGTAATAACTAAATATAATACCTGCCAAATGGTTCGTTAACGACATCAGCGATGCCCCATGCAAATTTTTAACTGCAGATTATATTCACTGTATTTAACTTTCTCTAATCATCTCCTTGAATCTTTAAATACAATTAGGGGAAAAGTTATAATAACAATCTGATCAGGACAGAAAAAAATGTATATTGAAAATGTTCCTGCTTTCATCTACTTTGTAATAATATAATGCAATAGTTACGACATCAGGGTATAACAAAATATTAAAAATAGCGATTGGAAATTGGCTCATCATTACACTGTAAAAAAAGACAGTAACCAGTCCATTCTTAGATCTGACCGAAGCATTCCTGAAAATGTAAACAATGTGACAACTATTTAAGATTAGAATTGTAGAAAATTGGTTTACCATGCTGACGAACATGATCCCTCAAAAGCCTCTCGCTGGAAAAAGCTTTGCCACAATGTTCACACACCAGCGACTCTGCTCAAATGAGATAAGTAAACGCACAGACGTCAGCACTCGAGACAACACATTCAGCACCATCGGCATCGGAGAAAGCGAAGAGTCCTTCTCACCTACTGGCTCGGCCTGCCTGTGTAGGTGGTCAAACAACTTTGTGTTGCTGGAGAACATGCTGCCACATGTGGGACAGGCTACAAGTCTCTCCTGAGTGTGGCTCCGCATGTGTTCCCTTAAACGGTATTTGATTTTAAAGAAAGCGTCACAGCCTGTAATAGAAACATGACGTATAGATAAGGTTAGACATAAAGTTAGACATACCAGGAACACCTCTTTGCCCCTCCTCTCACCCAGTCGTACCTGTCCAGTGGCAGAAGAGAGCCTGCAGCTGTTGCGGGAGAGACTGTGGCTCAGCACTTTCAACGTGATTGTCCACATGTCGGTAGAACCACTCAGGATTGTTAAATGTACTCTATATAAAGACACAAATATCAATTCTGTAATACGGGTGCTCTCAGTCATTTGATCAATAATTGCATCTAAAAATACCTACATCACAGTGCTCCCACTGGCAGACGTATCCATCTGATCCTTCAGGAACCAGGTTGTTGCTGTGCAGGCCTTGGTTGCAGCTGGGCAGATCAGGACGGGACTTGAGCAGCTGTGAACCGACAAACTTGAGCTTTCCGTGGTAGTTGTGGAAGTACGCATGGACCTCCAGCTCCGCAGGGCTACCCATGGACAGAAATACACATCCATTCCAGAGACAAGCGTACTCATCTAAACAAAGAGAGGGGGTGAGTAATTACTGCAACGAAGAAAGGACAGTTATTAGACCGTAAGGCTGGGCAAATAACTGAACATTTTAAATAAATATTTTAACCAACCTAATATAAGTGAGGTCAGTATGCTCAGTAAATTCCCCGGTGCAGATGAGGAAGAGTCGGGTAAAAATAAAAAAGAGATGCAATGCTAGAAAATGGTTGTGGCTTCCAGAGGAAACCATGGAGTTTGTTTCTTCAGTATAAGGTTACTTATCTATTCAATTTTGCTCATTTCTCTTGTGCAAAACACATCTTGATCTCAGTTGCATGTCCTGACCACATGAGGGTTAAGAAAGACTGATTTGTCATATTGATTTCAGGTAACACCTCCCCACCCTCCAAAGGTGACTACGTGTGCATCCTCCTCACTCACCCAGCTCCTCTAAGGCATCGTTGTCTCCCAGGTAGTCTTTCAAATGCACAGCCATGTGATCGCTCAGCTCCTCCATGGTGCGGCCCTTGAAGTTGCATGAAGCCCACTCACACACCACCTCAAAATTGTCCAGTCTCTTGGTTGTCATCATGATGGTGATCACTGTGTGCGCTGCTCAGCTGCTGCTGCTGCTGCTGCTGCTGCACGACCACCAAGTAACGGACCACCTCAACGGAACAACACATAACGACAGACATTTTAAAAGAGAGAGAAAAACATGTGCACACATTATAATGCTGTCTTGAGCAGGCTGGGATATTTAAAACATGAGAACTAACTGTGAAACTGTAACATGTATTAACCGACGTTAGCTCACGTTAGCTGAGAAGATTATATTTACCAAAACACACATGCAATATATTCCCGACTGTGCTCGTTAACGAAACAAGTAGCTAACTAACTCCAGTTTATTTCCATATTAGTATGTTGTGTTCATGTAATATTTAGTCTGGCAGTCCAGCTAACGTTGACGCTGAACCCGTCACAGGTTTGAACTCTACTTTATCGGACTATTCCTCAACAGATAACGTCTTTCATAATGTGTTAATCCTGTGACATGAACAATAACTTGACATCTACATGTGGAAGTTGTAAACACACGCACACAAATGTTCCCGACATATTTGTGTGACTGCTCCTTACGAGTATTGTTGTGAGTAGCTTCAGCACCTCTGTGATCTGAGCTGATTCTCCTTCCCTCCTCTCAGCTTGTCTGCTTTTGTTTATTTCCGGTCAGCGCGAGCCTCAAAGCGGAAGTTGGTCTTCTTCGTCTGTTATTCAAAACAGACGAAGAAGGATGCTGTCCGTGACTGTCGTGGAGTCATCCAGCAACTGACTTCATCTAAACAATTCATTTTTTGAGGGAAATATTGGTAAATGAATCTTAATGTGTGCAGTGACGTAAACATTTATAACCGAGAGCCTGTTCCTCCTTTGTTCTGCTGAATGGGTGTTGTTAAATCCTTCATTCAATGAAATCATGTGTTAATTATTAGTTTTCTGATTTGTAACATTCTCTTTGTTTTATTTCATTTTCATGTGGTAAACATAATCCAGCCTCCCTTGATTGCCACTAATAAATCGTTGAATGTTATAATGTACAACTCACACAGAGGTTCTGTGTGCCAACATCATCCCAGTTTTTTTTTTTTTCATGTGCAGCTAATACTCCTGACATAGACATATAACCTGAACATGCTACTATGTTGCACGCTCACATTTTCCATGTTGTATTAATAGGTTCTTTGCAAGTATTCAGATGTCCTGATATCAACGAAGATAAGAGCCAAGCAGGAAGAGAGAGAGAGAAGTACATGTTCCATCCAGCCTGTGGACGCCTTGGACACCTTCAAGAACTGGATGATGAGAAGAAGGACATCCTAGTTACTTAGCTTAGCCTGCAGCCACCCTAGTTTGTATCCTGTTAACGTGATGCTTTGTGATTGTGCAACATTGGATCTTATCCACTAGAGGTCCTAATTTGCTGACTATCAGCACCCAAATATGCCATGTCTTGCCTGTTCAAGAAATATAATATTTTCACGAGGGTGCATGTCTCCTGATATAAAGTCGAAACAACTCCAGTGAAGAAACACAATATTGCGCAGTGATATCAATAATGCAGATGTTCAAAATACCCATCCATGTTGTGGTGCACATTTCATTCACATGTACATTTGTGTGTCAAATAATATACTGGAGAAGGCTCTCAAACTTAGATGATGCTATAAATTGGCAGAATATTTATCATATACACTAAATGGCCTTGTTTGTACTTTTTTTTGTTCATGACCGTAACTAACAGTTACTGCTTCAACATGACAACAAAGGCCACCCATAAATCATATAGTATATATCTCATACCTAGTGAAACAAGTGTATGAAATCTCAATTCTACCCTCTCAATGCAATATTATAAGCTATGTAGGTGAGACTGTAACCAGCCAGACAAGTCTGTTAGAGGGGACAAAGCTTCGGCAGCCCTAATGCCATCACAGATCTGTTATTCAATATTTCATGCTGCTCTGCAAACATAAGGGCCCAAAACAACTGAATTATTCATGCAGTTTTATGTCAGGATGACTGATTCCCAGGAAAATGACCACCAGCATCTTAAAGCTAGCTAGTGAATTAACCGAAAAATGATTCAATTATTTTAATTTTTTTACTTTGAATCCTTTGTTTCAAGGTAAGGCCATTTTGCATCTCCTAATTATTTAATCCCTGAACTGTAAGAAACATATTAAAAACAAGAAAACAATGTGCCAATTACATCTCAGAAAAACACTCTTTAAATGGTTCTAAATGTTGGCTGAGTTTTGCAGGGCACAACATGGCTTCTCTTTAAAAATAAAACCTCACATACTGTGCCTACTAGGAGTGCTGTGGAAATAGAATCCAGGCCTAGAGTGTTTCAAGTGTTTCTGTGGCCTGTTTTTAGTGCTAAGTCAGGCTGATTCTGTATTCTCTGCAATACAACTACCATATCCTGATATTTTTGTAATTACTCAGAAGAAATATATAGAATAAGACAAAGAATATGTCTAGATGATAAACTACTACTCATTACTAAAGTGTTCAAAGGCTGCTGCATGAAATGCAAACAAAATATAGACAAATTATTCATTAAAAAATATATAAAATAATATATATATTGTCATGTAACTATTTTTTTTCTCCAATTCAAAATCACTATTTTAAAGAAAATATTTTATACCATATTAAATAGTTGTGAAAGTAGAATACTGTTATATAATTTTCAAAATACATTAAAGAAGCACTAACGTCAAGCAATGAGTCACAACGTAGGATTCAGTATCATCATTTTAATCAGAGTTCATTCAGAGCAAGATGAGAGTACAAGCACAATATCACAACATGTTTGCAGCGGTATGACGTTGTCATAACATCATTTCCCTCTGGTCCGACCCCACACACAGTCCAAACCAGACAGCATACACAATGAGAGATATAGCACCGGGGTGTTGGAGTGCACAGCAACATGTCTAGTGGTTGGATCAGACTTGATGCTAGCAGGCAGCAGGCTGTAGAGGTCATACACAGAAAACTCTCTCACTCGCTCGCTCTCACTCACACACACACATACACACACACACACACACACACACACACAGAGAAGCCAAAACTGGAAGCAGACACACCGTGGTAGTGCTCGAATGGGCTCTCACACACTGCGGCCAAGTTGGCCGCTAAGGGTTTAAGTACAAACACTTTATGTCATGTCTAAAATGAACAGATGGTTTTTTTTGCGCATTGTCACACAGCAGCATTTCAAAGAGCTGAACTTCAAGTCCTGGCCCATTCCTTGTCCTTCAACACCTGGAAAGATCAGCCTATTCAGAATGACATTTATTAACTAACTATAATAGGTTCTCCCTTTTCGGACCTATATGCATATTTTTTCTTTCTTATTTAGCACAATTACAGCGTCACAGCTCAGAGAGGATGGAGTACAACGTCACAAAATACTGAGTCATAAAAACTGCAGTATACCCATTAAATCGAAGGAGTGGATCTTCATTTAGATTGCAATAAATATGTTTGTGGGTGAATCCATATTGCTGGTGTGTTTAGTTAATAGCTTTTACAGCCACTAGACTATGATTTTACTTTGTGTATGTACTTTTGTTTCTATGGTGTGGCCAGAATCTATTACTACACATGCATTATATTTGAAAAGGTCTTTCCCCTATATATTTATCGTTAAAGGCTCAATTTACAAGCTAAAATGTGACTGTGACATAAAGTCTGCTAAAATGTTGCTACTCAACCAAAAACGGGATCCTGCATGCAAGCTGTAGCAATTATATTACAGTTCATTTGGTTTCTTAGCAACCAAACTGATAAAACCAGATATCATCCAGAACAATGAAATGAAAACCAGGACCATACAGCGGAGGCACTGTAACTAGGAAACGCAACTATAAAACAGATTTTGTACTTTCACAAAACCTCTTATGTGATACAGTCTGAGAGAAAAAGCATCCCTTTGACATTTTATACAATCATTATATTTGTCTCAATTGTCATTTAGAGAAAGGTAAAAATGCCCTTTCATACACATGTACATGTGTACTGATGGCTCTTTTTGATAGTTCAATGTCAACCAGAACTCATATAAATTATGTGCAAATTATGTGCTCAACAATATAAAGCGGTTCTGTGCACCAAAAAACAAGGAATCACACACTTTCACACATTTACATACACACATACACACATAAGCTCTCACACACACACATTTTAAAGTGAAATTATTTGCATTATTCTAAAAGCTTAACACCAGTGCCCATTGGAAGGTGAACAATATATGACAGGACAGCGAAAACAACAAGTAGGGAAATAAACCAAATGGAAGAAATTTGCCTAATTGGTCAAGTCGCCTTTGATCACGCAGATAAAAGTGGAGAGATGAAATACTTTTACTGCTTCGATTCAGCCAGTCTATTGCTGATCTCTTTGCTCTTCTTTGTGACAGCTCCATCTGGTTTGGGCTCTTGGGCGGCCAAAGACGGTTTCTTCTTGGCTGACTGGGAACTAGCAATCTGCTTCTCTTTGGATTTTTTCACCATTTTGCCTGTTGTCGTTGTTGGTGTCTTTTTTGGTTTGGTGCGAGACACTGGTTTATCCACCTGAAAGAGAAGAGAGGTGAAAATCCTGAGAGTGAAGACAAAAATAGTCAATTAAACAAATTGATGTTAATGCGATAGTTTGATATTTTGGGAAATGCACTTAATCGCTCTCGTGCCAAGAGTTAGATGAGAAAATCGATGCTATTCTCATGTCTGTCCATTAAATATGAAGTTACAGCCAGCAGCTCATTAAATTAGCTTGGCAAAATAAAATGGAATGGGGAAACAGCTCGCCTAGTTCAATCCAAAGGTTATGGGGGTACTATGTGCTGGACTATTTCTGGGCCGGGGGCAGTGACGTCCTGGAGTCTTCTAATGACAGCAAGGCAGGTAGAAGAGAGCAGCATCGATCTTTTCATCTAACTCCTGACAAGAAAGCAAATAAGCGTATTTCCCAAAATCTCAAACTATTCCTTAAAACGATTGCTTGAATAATGGAGAATCTAAATAATGTCAAAATCATATTTTAGCATGCAATACGTACCTTTTTTTTAGCCTCTTACTTAATATAAAGACAGGCAAATGACGCCATATGGTATAGGTGATGTTTTTGCAATATGTGGTTAGTGCAATGAGGATAAAGGAAAAAAGAAATACAGCACAAGTTGTATTTGTACCTTTCCTTTTATAGAACAGTAGTTCGTGCAGTTTTTTATTTAAGTTTGAAAGAAACCATAACATACAGTGTTAATGGTTTATATTAGTATATGATGTTAGATTTACACCTTAAAGAGAGAATATTTTGTTAACATTCAACCATTCATAGTGGTGGCAAAGCCCTGATGTTTAAGAAGCAGGTGAGTGACTGGAGGATCGCTGGTTCACATTCCAATACCAACTGGGAAAACTGAGCAAGGCACTTAGGTTCTCTCTGCTCTTGTTGAGTTGCCAAAACAATAAAAGACTTGTGGATAAGCTCCCAGATCAATTCGTATAAATGAGTTGGTGGACAGCAAAAAAGTTGCATGCTCAACTTTTGCTGATTAAATAAAACTTAAAAACTTGTAAGAGATGACAAATGTTTGTAAAAGGCTTTTTTTCCGACAGTTCTAATGAAGGGCTCGGTTTCTGTGAATAAAAGGGATCTGGTGCACAGGGGCCACAGACACATTAGTCAAGGTGGAATACTGTATGTTATCGGTGTGGTAGGAAAATGTGTCATTCATGGCCGAAAAACTCCTAAAGTGCACTCTGCGCCATTGGTGCTTTTTACAATACGGTGCAAATTAGATTAGTCCCATTTACAAATGTTCGGTACACATTCTTGATGCTGTGGACCTTGAAGAATAAAGTTAGATCTTCATGGCTGCATCATACTGAACTGCAAACTGCTACAATGCCAATCAGACGGCGAAAGCCAAAAGGATAACATCATCTGCAAACAAGTGTTACCAATGCTTGATACCACTTGCCACTGCCATCACACACCCTGCTATGCCTCTTTTGCCACTTGTATGCAGTCAAATTGATGGTGAGCCAATTGTGTGTGTTAGTTTCCAAATATCAAAACTAAAATACCATGTTGCCTCATGAAATTTGTAACAAAATAGAGCCATAAACAGCAAAAGATCTGTTTAAATGTATACTAATTAAATGTGATGCGATGTTTGTCTTATTGGCCTCCACCGATGCAATAAATCCATCTCTTTTGTTTTGATTCTCATCTTTCACTTGGAAATATCATCTCAGCTACTTTGTTTCTTCCATTTATTAATGAGTCCACCCTCTTTCATAAACCTCCTCAGCTTCATAAAGGGCGGAGGGTGGTGCAGGCTGAGAGGTGGGAAAACAGTGAAGATGTAGCTGATAGTTTTTGTAGGGTTGCGTCTGGCAGCTGCGTGATACATGTGACTGTGGCTCGTACTGGCCAAGGCGCATACTCTGTGTGTGTGTGTGTGTGTGTGTGTGTGTGTGTGTGTGTGTGTGTGTGTGTGTGTGTGTGTCCAGTATGCACGATTGCGTCTGGTCAATTTGAGGTCAGCCTCCATGCCTTCTAGAAGAAACAGTGAACACACCTGACTACAGCAGATTTAGAACAGAGCTGCTCTCAGTCTCTGAGACGTCCTACAAGAATGAGAGAGGGAGTGGCCATATGAACACACTACTATAGACACATTATTAACCAACTGTCGATAACATGCACCAAGATACCAATCTATGTCACTTGCTGCTATAATCCAAAGATCGGATATTATATATGTAAATGTCAAACCGATGCAATACATATTTTTTGTTTTGGTTTGTTATTGTTTGTTTTGTTGAAAAGTCACAGACTGGCTATTTAAACTTTTCCCTGGCTGATTTATATGCATGATGGAATACTATAAATATGAAAACTGCTTATTTTGTTATCTAAAATGTCTTAAAATTGAAATATGAAGCCGTTTTGTTCGTCTATAATAAGTCACCTGCCATCAGGCCACAGAGTGACTTGTATGGCGTGTAAATAGAATTAACATTTACGCAGCAGTAAGAACTCAAGTCCAAAATAAAATAAAACGTAATCCCAAAGTACTAAACCATTTGGTATAGCAGGGTTTACAGAGTTTTAGACATGACTACAATTCAGTTGACTTAAAGGAAACTCTTAGAATAATAAATGGCACCAGTATTTTAACGAGCTAAACTAACATCTGTGTGTGGGCGTGCTCTCACCTTGGCAGCTTCCTTGCCAGGCTCATTGTACAGGCTGCGTATCCTCCTGCGGTCCACCAGCTTGTTGTCAGCAGGGTGAGCCTTCACCTGCTCCCCCTTGAAGGTGGCGCTGTAGCTGGTTTCCAGATTGGTCTCCTCCACTGGGGGTTTATATTGAGATGCAGCTTTAATGGCCTTCACTGGTTTCACATCCTTATATGCCTTGAACTCAGTCCTACAAGCAGTGGAAAAAGCAAGCAGAGAGGTTTCTACAGCCGCAAAGTATGATTATTTTACTTATTTTGTCTTTGGGCTTTTTGGCTATTGAAAAGTTTTCCAAAAAGCCTGTACAACCAAGCACTGAGTGTCCGCACACTAGATAATGCTCTCATGAACATTTCATTGTTTACCACTAGTTACATGTAGCTCTGAGCCTACTGTCTGAAGCATTATCTAGTGTGCACACAATTTTTTTCTATCTTTATACCAGCAATTATTTTTTATTAAAAATGAAAAAGAAAAGCATGAAACCCTCATATTAGGGAAGCTAAAACCAACCAGAGAATGGTAAATTAAGGATTATATATTAACAAAGTAGCACATTTTTGGTCAATCATTCATTCATCAATCATTTCAGGTCTAAAAGTCTTAATATAACTGAAATTGTTGAAAATGAACATTGCATTGTTTCCAAACTGCCTTGTAGCAAGTCCCAATTCACTGGAGCTAACAAAATAGTGTTAATCCTTGTTTAGCTGGGTGTGATTGTGATTGTGATTGCAAATCATAATCCATGCAGATTGCAGATTGGCCAGTGCTCGTGTTAAATGACAAGAATCACCTCAAGCAGCAATCTAATTTTAATGTAATACATTGTTTTCCACTTAGAAATGTGACAGGACTAAATTAGATTGGTTTTATTCTGATAATAAAAGACTGGTATATTTATAATTTCTCATGTTCACACTAACTCAGGTTTATGGACTTTTAAGCACCAGTTATGGATAATAACGAGTACACCTTTTGTATTGTATTGATACTAATTAATAATTAATGATATATTAAACATATCAAGACATATTTAATGCACCACTTCAGGAAATCAGCCTATTTATAAAATCCTCAAAATAAATTATTCTTATAGCTATTGAAACAATTATTACTTTATTACTGGTATCTGTTAACTGCATTGTAAACCGGAATTTGTCTTTTTATTTTATTTGCTGAAATCAAAGCTAGTTTCTATTCAGTGACTAATAAACTACTTGTAATTGGCTATTTTAATCAGGAAAGTGTTTTAATCGACAAATAAGAAATTCTAGATAGAAGATAACCGTCACGTGGCCTTTTAACGTCTGAGGAACAACGTCATCTCTAATGTTTCTTCTTGATATGACTGTGCTCTTCTTCTGTGCAACTGCCAATTATTAATCATTAATTATGTAATCAAATTCTGTTGTGTTTTACTGCTCACAGAGCACATCGTAAAAATGCTTTAATAACTGACACATAAGGTTTATTGGTCAGTTGAGTTAATGTCAAATAGTCCTTTGGAATAAGTTTCTCTTAAACTAAACACAAAATTGAAGGCACTGGTGTGTGTTAACTTTAATATTTTAATATTTCCGTGGAGCCGACTGAAGCCATCAAGCCATTAAGTCTACTTGCATGAATCATGCATCCCTAATTTAATTCAGAGGCAGCCTGCAGAAACCACGTTAGGACACATGATTACATTCAGACCCTTTTACTGGCTCTTCTCATTCATGGCCTGCTGCATTGATTCGGTAGTACTCTTGGGGTGGAGGAGGAGGAGGAGGAGGGGGGGAGAAGATGGAGTAGGAGCAAATCAATAATGCAACCTTTATCTGTGAAAATATCAGTTTGCATTGGAAGTCGCTGGAGATTGTAACAAGAGACCGTGCAACACCAAATACACCTCGACGATCTCTAAGTGTTGTCTCACCGGGCAACGCGGCGCGGCACTCAGCAGCGGCCTCGGTGGGTCAGTTGAAATGCTCTCACAAATGTTGTGTACCAGGGGATACTTTGCATGCAGCGCTGTTGCAACTCTTATAAAAAAAAAAAAAAAAAGGCCCACGCTGAAGGCCTTCATTGCAATGGGCTGAGCATACACCCCCCTCGTGCTCCATGAGCACCACAGACCTACCTATAGCTGCTGGAAGTCGACATGACCTGCTTGATCTGCCTGTTGAGAGCGTCCGCCGCCGCTCTGCCTTTCCTCTGCTCGGCGCTCACATCTGCGGGCACCTGGTCTTCCGTCTTCTCGCCCGTCTGTCTCTCTGTTGACTTTTCCCTCTTCGCCGGCTCTTTTACTTCTTTCTCCTGTGTTTTCTCCTCGATCTCGCTCTTCTCCACGCCGCTCTCGGCCTCGGTGGCGGCCCCTGCGCTGCGCGCTGGCCCGCCGGAGGTTGACCTGGCGCCGGGGCTGGGTTTGGGTATCCAAGGGTGGTCGTTCTTCTTCGGTATCGGCCAGGGCTTGTAATCCTTCTGATACTGAGTTTTGGTGTTGAACGGCGCCTCTGAGCGTTGGAACTCGTCCCTGGGCTTGCAGCTGGGCTCGGGGCGCACTCTCCACGCCTTGAAGTCTTGGCGCATGACGGACCCTGCAGAGCCATCTTTGCCCGCTGCGCCGCCCGTCGCGGGCGGTGCCCTCCCGGGCTCATGCTCGTCGGGATGGGGCTGGGTTTCTATGGCAATGGCTCCGGCCCTCTTCTGTTTCGACTGCAGGTGATGGGGAAGATGACCATGCACGTCGCCCACATCCGAATATTTGGTGAAAACCAAAGGCACCGCGATGTCCGCTTTGTCCAGCTCGCTCCAATAGCGGTTGATGCAGCAAGCACGCGTGATGCACGGCCACGCCATGGTGACACAAACTAGGAGGCTGGCGAGGGAAAGATGCGCACACAAGCTCTAGGTGGAGGGGGGCAAACGTGTAAATAAACGCCCTACTCACGACTCGAAGACTTGCAAATGCTCGGTCACTCACCCTCAGTTGCTGTCCAGTCAGGGTTATTCCTCCTTATGGCTTTATGTAATTATATGCTCTTACCGATCTTTACCCGAAACCAACGCCTCCCTCTCTTCCTGCAGCCGAGTTGCTCTTGCTGAAGTTTAAATGGACTTCGGGGTTTGCTGTGGAGTGCACATTGCTGTCTGGTTGCGCATCAAAGCGACCCCACCCACATTCGTGTGATGCTTCGAGATGCCCGGGCTCTGAGTTTGCACGCTGAACTCTCACCTGAGCTCGTCACCGTCTGGCCGGCAGAGAGGGAGGAGACACGTTTAACCACTGGGCTGCCATGTCGGGCAACGCCGACTTACAACTACAGAGGATGGGCCGGTAGCTGTATTGTTGTTCCACCTGGAGGAAATGGCCGATTATGTTGCTGGAAAAAAAAATAAAGGTTCACTTCACCATGTGTCAAACTGCAGGCTTTTTCCTTTATGATTCAGGCAGTAACTGGAAGGATCCGACAATTTAAGTATGCATACAACTGAAGGAAGAGGAAACATTTACATAAAGCTGACTCAAAGTGCCATCATTTTGCTTTTTATAAAAAAAAAATGTTTTATTAAGCCAAACAGAAAACACATTGTGGAAGTTATGTAAAATCTGACATGTTAACTGACTACTTTGTGTGGCATAAAAAAAAAAAAAAAAGGGAACTGTCTTTTCCGTAAATAAGGAGCACAATAGCACACAGTTACTGCACCATCCAGAGTTGTGTCCATTTCCTGGATTATTTTCTTCCAGAAGAGCTATTTCAATCGGAATGTAAAGAGGTGAACTTTCTACATACTGGGCTTTGTATCCAGAACATGTCACACTAGCAGGATACACTCTTTGTTTAAAAACAAAACAAAAGTCTTCCAATTGAGCATGCCGATATTGGTGCAACTGCTCCCTCTTGTGCTCTTCCTGCCTCATAGTCAGGGGAAAGGAATCAATGTGCTGTATATCAACAAAGCTACTTGCCTTCATCTTGTGAATTAAAAACACATAATAAAGAAAAGGCAATAATAAATGAGCCGTTTATGGCAGTTTCTTCCTACCAGATTTGCGTACTTTTTTTTTTACTACGTACAAAAAGAACAAGGGCCATTTATTTTTTTCTGGGAAACATCATGGACTGAAAAAACGGGACCCATCAACTCTTAACAAAAGCATTAAAATCAATAGTTCTTATATCCATGTGCACATACACAAAAACATAATTGAGCAACCAAATGAGGATGTGTTCATGACTGGCAGCATATCCATTTCTTTCATTTTAGTCCCGGAACAGCTGAGCGAGCTCGGTGTTTGTGTCAAATCATTTCGCCGCAGCTTCTTCCTCAGTCACAGCCATTTCCTCAGCCACTTCCTCAGTCACAGCCATTTCCTCAGCCACTTCCTCAGTCACAGCCATTTCCTCAGCCACTTCCTCAGTCACAGCCATTTCCTCAGCCACTTCCTCAGTCACAGCCATTTCCTCAGCCACTTCCTCAGCTTCAGGCATTTCCTCAGCCACTTCCTGAGTCACAGCCACTTCCTCAGCTTTAGCCACTTCCTCAGTTTCAGCCACTTCCTCAGCCTCAGCCTCAGCTTCAGCTTCAGCCTCAGCCTCAGGGTCGTCCTCTGAATAGAGTCTGCAATATTTGTCTACCATGACATCCAAGTCATGTTTGACATGGGTGTTGATGTTGAGCATCGCCAGACTTTTGTTCCACTGCGCAACGGGCACGCTGTCAAGATAAGCCTGCAGCCGGTCACTCGCCTTGTCACTTTTGTTGTCCTCTAGTTTCAGCACCGGCAAGGCGGACAGCACCTTGAGGAAAGAGTTCACGTTGGGAAAGAACTTGACATCCGGCAGCTGCAGGGTTTCATGGATGGTGGTGGGCAGGCGCACCTCTTTGCCCCGGTGCTTCCACTTGATTCTCCAGCAGTGAAGCTCTGCAGGAAGTGTGTCCGGGCTGGGGAGGTCGTTGCGGTACACATCGGCGTAGTTTTCCTCGGTGGTGTTGAACTTCATTTGCCCCATGACAGCCGGGACCAGCGACAGGCACTTCAGAGCTTTGAGGTTGGTCTCAGAGAACATGTCCTCCACCTCCTGCATGATGCCGTGGATAACGGGGACAGTCACGTACTCCTTAAAATACGCCTCTGCTTGGATTTCACCCACATCCGCTGCACGCTGTTTCCTTAGAAACAACCTCGGCACCTTCACAGGGATCTCCATTACGTTGGCCACACTCACAGCCTCCTCGTACCAGAACTCATGGTAGACATCGATGTTGTCATTGACCTCATTTAGTGAATGGAGGACAGCGGTGAGGCTGTTGGCAGCGAAAAACACATCAAGTGTTTCCCCTTGGAGATTCCTCCCAAAGGCTCTGGTGAATGTGAGAACGTTCTTTAAGATGACGACGGTGACGACGATCTCAAAGTCAGACAGAGTTTCTGTGACTGAATACGCATTGGCCGCAACAGTGTCAGCGAACTTTCCATCATCGTTGTCCCGGATGTTGTCCATGCACAGCAGCAGGGGCGGCAACATATCCAGCAGCACGTCGAACACATTGTGCTGCTCCGTCCATCCCGAGCCACAGGCTTGTTTGAGTGTGGCTCCTTTCTCTTCGTTTTTCTGGTAGTGAGTAGTGATGGCTTCTTCAAGTTCATCCTGTGTCAACGGGGTTCTAAAGAACCCACCAATCCTTCTGAGAGTCTCCATGACGACCTGGACATTGGGAAAAGGCAGACTGTTGGCCAGGTGGACGTTCAGTGCCATATGAGAGCAAGGCATGTGCAACGCCAGAGGATACTTCTCCATCAGCAATACTGCCACAGCCTTCATCTTGGTGGTAGAAGTCCCGGTGGCCTTGTGGGCCTGACCACGGCAGTCCTCCATGCTGAGCCCCCAGCGGTCGGTCAGCTGGGCCTCCAGCCGCTCTACCAGCGCAGACTCATCACCGTCAAAAGACATAAAGTCCAAAAACTCTTCTCGGAGGACATTGTGCTGATTCACAAAGTGTAAAAATAACGGCAGGTGCTTCTCTTTGGCAAATTCGACAAGGTCGCCAGTCACCAGGGTGAAGAAGCGGCTCTCCCTCACCTCCATCAGCATCTCCTCTCTCACTGTGTTCTCACAGATGTCCAACAGCTGGTTCTGCTGGGTCGCAGAGACGTATTCCGTGTTCACAGCTGTCGCCTGGAATTTCTTTTTCAAAGCTTCGTCGCCAGCGTTCATGCGGTAATCGAGAAGTGCCTGGAAGTTGTTTGACACGTATTCAGCTTCAGATGCTTTGGCAACCACTAATGGGATACTTTGTTTTCCTAACATGACCACAACCTCGAACAACGACCGCAGGTATTCACGAAGCTCCTTTTCCTCGGTGGACAGTTGAGGTTCATCCTCAGTGATGCTTGTGCTGTCCTCAACGGCTGAATCTTTTTTGGAAACAAGCTGGTCAATAGAAGATGCCACTGGGGGAAAGAGACAAACAATAAAGGACAGTGATCACTTTTTAGTAAATACTGAATATAATTGACATGCGATTATTTTACTTTTCCTGGCAACAAATAAATTACACATTTACTTACATCTCCTTTCTTTAATCTTCCTCAAATCTTCTTCAGTCTGAAAAAATAAAACATATATTGTTAATTGGTCAAACTACCACGGTTAAGATGTGCATTTGAAACAACAGAACTAATAAATCCTTTTCTTACCAGTTCTTTAATCCGCTTGCGATGTCTGGTGTGAGGATTTTTTAGATGGCTTGTCAGATCAAATATGGTTGGAATGGCTGTATCCTTCAACACAGTCCTATAGGGGCTCTGGAAAGCAATAAACTCAAATTTGTCATTTTTGGGAGACTCATAGTTTTTGAGCAACAAGTGGAAATTGTGTTTAGAACGGTGTTAGATACTCACCGTTTTGCACACCATCGCTGGGTCGAAGTGTTTGGCACATAATCTGTAGTGCTTGTTCAATTGGTCCGATGTTTTCGCTTCTAGGTCTGCTCTGCGGCAGTTCTCTACCCAGATTCGGCATCTAAAGAAAGACAAACAGACGAGCTTTATGGCACATTGGAAAATCAGTATACATTTCTTCTGACAACTTCTAGAATGTTCATTTGGGATCAGTGCATCAAAAATGACAACATGCATATTAAACTGTTTGAGTGTGGTGTTGACAAGAAAGAAAATAAATAAAGATTCAAATAATATATATATATATATATATATATATATATATATATATATTATTTTTTTTAAACATGAAAGTGGCGGTAGTGTTTCAAAGCTGCAGTGTGCACGTTATTGCTGAAACACATTTGTCATGATTGCCCATTATTTGTGTGCAGTTTGCATGTTGGAGCCTAAAGTCACTCACTTAACGTTAAACAGCATCGATATTTACCTCTAAATATCAGTAAACATGGCGAATTTTATGCAAAACATGTTAGCATGAACCTTGCATACATATTGTAAAATTGAGAACTCAACATGAAAAACACAGAGTTGTCTACGAGGCACTGCGTTGGTTAGTAGCTCACGTTAACTTAGCAAATGTTATGATCTCTGTTATTCTAACTATGAAAACACACAATGTTATGGGTTATTACATTAATATGTAGGTTAGCTTATGGGGGTGACGTTAGAAATGATGCCTCACCTCTCGGGGTCCCGTGGAAACCGAAAGAAAGCCAGGTCGGACTGTGTGCTCTTCCGTGTACAGTTTGGGGCCGCGCAAAAATTCGGCATGCTTCAAGCTAGCTAGCTAGTTAGCTTCGCTAACTTAGCTGACTATTATCATCTAATAACTTTATATTTTTCGTTGAGAGGCTCGAGTGAGTTCTAAGACAACCGGAGAAGAAACACGACCGCAGATAGAGTCAGACAGCGTCATAAACAACTATCAACCAGCTCCGACTGGACTCACGATCACAATCACAACAGTTACAAGGGTTCAGTTTGGAGCAGATAGTTTTGCCGGACCAGGTCCAGGTCCCGCCCACCAGCCACCTGATTGGCCGAAACAAAAGTCTGGGCTGTAACTATTGGTCACTCGTGGAACATTCCTCTCGACCAATCAAAAGACGTCTTCGCTCTTGAATGTAGCGACAGCATCGTGTCAGAGAGCACTGCTGCCTTCCACCGGGGGGCTCAGGCCACTGCAGCTCAGGAGCTAGGATATAGGAGCTAGGAGCTAGGAGATAGGAGCTAGCAGCTAGCTAGCTGAGGGGGTAGGCCGACCGAGCGACCGTGTTCAGGCTAACAGTGACCGTGCGACGGCCGGGTTTGATGCAGGCAATTTAATTGACCGTGTAGGGTGAGATAGCTAACAGATAGCTAGCTATTCTAGAATGAATATGAATGAATAAATACAAATATATGAACGATAGCAATCGGTAAGCTATGTATTAGCGTTACCTAATACCATTGATACCTTTACTCATTCCTCCCAGTCGGTGTTAGATGCCTACTGAGCCTATTAGCTTAATTATGTTGCTAGATTGCTTACAATTACATATCATAAAGAAATAATACCAGTGTCCGACGTGTTTAAAGTGTAAGTAAATAAATAGGTATTTGGGTCATAAAAAGATATGTGTGTCGGTATCGGAACGCGGCTCGTTGGTCTAGGGGTATGATTCTCGCTTAGGGTGCGAGAGGTCCCGGGTTCAAATCCCGGACGAGCCCTTGTCCTTTTGTCTTGGCTTCGTACCGAGTTATAACGCGCTCGACACGCCCTACATCCAGGAACACGGCAAATAATCTAATAATCAGCGTCCCAATATCACTGAAATCCTATGACCGCATGAATTGAAAGCGATGAGTTAGTAGTTTACTCCATTTCATACGAAATTGTGTTATAAACGTAAGCAAGGTAAGATCAGTCATCCTTCAAATAAAATGCTGAGGGCTCGTCCGGGATTTGAACCCGGGACCTCTCGCACCCGAAGCGAGAATCATACCCCTAGACCAACGAGCCAGAACGTCATACAAGAGCACCTCTACTTTTATAAAATACACAAACAAGCCAATGTCTAACATTTTGACTTCCGCAACTTTGTGATAATGTATTTTTTGTGGGCAAGAATATTTTCAAGAAACGCTAATGTTGATGGAGAACAATAAAGACACACAGAGGAATTCAATTAACTTCTTTTTATATATCATACATAAGACTGTCTTAATATAATACAAAGGGCATTGTCATAAACACAGCAAAGTCTTGACTAGATCTTACAATCTGTGGATACATGGACTTATCCTTTCCCCCATGCTGTTCAATTCTATAGTGCATGTTGCATGTACAAAAAAAGTGAAAAAATGTGAAATCAAAAATGACAAGGATAAATCCAAATTAAATAAGAGGATTTCAACTTCTGTTGGGTGTTCAGATATGTCGACAAGTATACGTGTTTGTGTATAACCCACAAACTGACCAGGCTTATGAAAGATGGAACCTTATTTTCAACCATGTGCTTCTCATATAACCAAAAAGTAAGGTTTGTGATGTACATGCACTTACAATATACCCTGTGAAAATTATTAAGGTTTGAAGATCTAGCTTTCCCTGTTTGATTCAAACCCTACCTCATAGTGTTGTCCTGATGTAGTCAAGTACCTTTGCCAAAAGGCAAGGTTTTGCCACTAAGAAAACAGGAGTTCCTGCCCACTGAATGGTCACCAAATTGACAAACATAATCAACATACCAGCAGGAGCAAGGTAGTGAGTTCTATACTTCCTTTATTAAAAAAATATAAATATATACATAAATTCTATTTCAACTATTAAAAAGGGGCTGCATTTCATGACAACTGCTCTAAATAAGAGGTCAATCAGCATGATCTGAAATAGGCGCACACTTACGAGTCACTGCAGTCAATTTTTTTTCTTTTTCAGTCTTTATTTTTGGAATGTTTAGTACCAGTATGAGTGCCAGTAATAAAACCACTGGCAATTTCTAAATGTCTCAAATTCTGCGGGGTATGAAAAATGATTGCAAATTTGCAATTAACCTTGACATCCAGATAAAACCCCAATCTCAATATAGGTAGCTTTACATTTGTGTTTGTGGAAATACCAAGCATGGTTTCTTACGATGGTTTCTCCTTTAAAATGGCAACAGCATGACCTGTGGCCTGCCCTTTAATTTGAATGGTGGCTGTGGGCAGGTTTTTCTGTTTAATTTCAAAGCTGGTAAAATGAGCAACAGAAGAAAGAAAGCACTTCAAAATCCCTGATATAAAAAAAAAAAATCTGGTTATTGACTAATGTTTTGAGGACATGCATGTCTGCCTAGGCAAAGCATGTGATTGTGGGCTTACGGACACCCTTTCCCTTTGAGTAGGACAACAATCATGGGGGATCTGCCCTACCAAATCAGAAAAACACCATTCAACGCAAACTGATTTGCCACAATTATCCTTACCCTGCCAAGACAATGACATTAAGTCATGCTTCACAGCAGAAACTAGCCAAGTTGACCAAATGATGTATGAAAGGCAGCAAAACCCTTTGAAATAGTATGATGGGGGCAAAAGAAAAACGACGACACAGAAATAGAACGCATTAGTCTCCTTTTTTTTTTTTTTTTTTTTCTTTTTTTTTTTAAACCATCAGCTTCTATCTTGCTACTCCGGAGCCTGCAGAGTAACTACCAAATTCTCTAACATACCAAAGTTTTAAAAGACTCCCAAAATAATCTACCAATTAATATGGAAACAGTTTTGGTAAAACGTTGCAAACAAATCTGGCCAGAATACACAATAGCCAACGGTCTCAACAACGGTCTCCAGTTTTGCTAAAGTAATATATTGCAGCTGTTTGTATTGACGTTAAAATAAGATCTTGATAAACTTTGCGTCAAAGTGGTGAACTGCTACATTATTGGTTACAGACACCTATATGCTATAAAACAACTGCTTTGGTATAAAAACATATCCAAAGGGAAAATAAATTCTTGTAAAATTCACAGCATAATTTGAGGAGAAAAAAGGCAGTCACTTAACTCATTTTTTTCTTCAGTTTCCATGTTTTGGATGGAGAGACTTGTGCAGGTGGTTCTGATGAGGAACTACATGCAAAAGGGAAAAATAACAAAACATAAAAGGGTAGACTCTGGAATAGATAGTTCTTTCCACTGCAAAATCCTTAACCAGTGAATAAGATTTTCAAGGAAGTAATGTTTAGGAGGTTGTTGTGTACAATAAGACCCTGTTATGTGGGGCCCTGCTGAAGAAGAAATCTTTGTCGAGAAAGGCCTCAAATTACCATTCTTATTTACCTTTTCTAAGTTGTTTTAATTTCCTTAAAGAATTAAGGGCTGTCTAGAGAGAAAAATAGAGAAAAGCCATCTTAATTCAAATGATAATGTCCAGCTCCATCCCATTCCAAGTCCATGAGTCATAAGGCCAAAGGGTTATCTAGAACCAGCCACTGACTGTCTTCCTTTAACTGGGCTGGATCCTTTCGTCTCCTGCGCCCATCGCTGCTCTCATCTGTGCCGGGCCGGGTTGCAGCTTGCAGGACTACGGGGCCTCTAGGACTGAGGGGTGGTGCTTCCCTCTCCTTTGACCCAGTTGGTGTCAGTATCCACCTACAGGGTCTCCTCTCCACCCGGCCAGCACACGCTATAGGGACTCCACTGCTATGTGCTCCCCTTTAACAGAGTTACACAATACCGACCAACAACAAGAAATATCACCGCAAACACTTCCCCTCATTGTCAAGCTACAGGATTTACAAGCAGCTTTTACGAGAAATTTCACTTAAAAAAGGGCAAAATAATTAAGAACCAGTGGAACAATAATGTCAGGCAGTCCACAGATTGAACCGAAAGAGGACGCCAAGCATTTCATCACCAACAGTTACCTGCAAAACAGCTTCAAACTTTGCTCTGAAATGCTCCTTAGAAGATTTTGCCACATAATACCATATGGTGATTACTTGGTGGTTACATGAAACTGGTGAAATGGTAAGATGGATGTCTCAATCTCACTATGGTTATTCCGCAGTATTATTTTGTGCCTAATGATTGCAAAAGAAAAACTGATGAAAATTACATATATACTTTTAACAAAGCTTTTTCTCTGTAGTAGCGGTTCAGTGATATCTCCCTTCTGACGTGAGCAGCTTTTGTTCTCAACACACCTTGTAGTAAAAAACACCACCTTAAAAATGACGCACAGGGGGAACACACAGCCAAATGTCAGTGCAGTCACGAGCTGGCCATAGAACTCTGCTGCACACACACTCCAGTCATTGGAGACTCCTCCCGGTCCATGCCCTGCCTCATGCCCAGGTGGCCTTCCGCTAGGTAGTGGGCAGGCCCTGTGTTCGTGCCCATGGAGAATGCAGGGTGCGCTGCCATGCCAGTCTCCTGCCGTGGGTTCGAGAAGGCACCTAGCCCCATGCTCAGCCCACCATTCTGACCAAAGTCAAGGGCTCCGGCAGGCAAATGGCGGAGCTGGTAGGCCTGGTTGCCATGGTTCCCAGTGGAAGAGGACGATGTAGAGGAAGAGGAGGCAGAGGAAGACAGGGAGGTCATGGACAGATGGCCATGAACCACCTCCATGGAGTCCTGTGTTGAGGAGCTGTGTGTCGGGGAGGTGTAGTGGCGTGGGCGTGGTCGTGTAGCCATCATCTGCCCGTGGTGGTGATGAGTATGTGAGTGGGGATGCAGGGCCTTAGGGTGCTGAGGGGGAACATGGAAGGTGGTCTCCTGGACTGGGTGAGTCTCTCCGGCGACCGCCTCTGGTCCAACACCACCTCCCCACACCAGCGGGGGTGGGTAAGGCTGTCTTGCCTGCCAATGTCAAAAATAACAAGAGTCAGTTGTTGAATATGGCTGCACCATTTATAAGGTTTTCAAATAAGCATTGTTTTATTGTTATGGTCATGACATAATACCTCCCAATTTAGAAAGCATACATTTATAAAATCCTGTTCCAAGACCAGTTTCTGAATTTGATTTTGTTAATTCATTCTTGTATTAGGATCAGACCATCAGCAAGTTAATCAAGCAGCATAAAAAAATACTACATTTCTTTAATAAGTCAAATGTATTAACCTCTTTTTAAATGTTTCTGAAAATATCTTTATTAGAAAAAGCTTAAAATAAAAAAGGGGCAGCCTCCTTGCACACACCAAATAAGCAAAAATATACTTCGATTTTTAAAATACAAAAAATAATTGAGTCAAATTTTATTTTACCACCATCACAATATCTCCACTCAGATGAAATTACAGATGGTTCCGGGCACCTTACTGACCTGTGGGCAGAGGCTGTCACCGTCGATGGCAGGCAAGGCCGCGCCAAAGTGTCCTCCACTGTGCAAGTGGTGATGGGTAGGGTCTGATCTTGCTCTGCCACTGGTACTTGTCCCAGATGATCCTCCTGAAGGTTAAACAAAAGTGTCACAAGTGCACAAACTCAATACCCCTTACCAAATAGATACATTAAGTGAAGTAATAGGATACATTTCTCGTGTGAACTTAGAACACAACAACTGATAAAGACTATTTCTTTCACTAATTTACATGAAGGACAGTTGAGAAGCAGAGTTTTCAGGTGGTAGTCACCTGAACTAGAGGAGGTGCTGGAGGTGGTTCCTGAAGACTGGGACTGCTCTAATGCGGGGCTTGTGGACACGCTGCTGCTTGTATTGGTCCCCTCATCCGCAGTCTTCTTGAAGAAGCTGTGCTGCAGGGCATAGTAGGGCTGGATGCGGCTCTTAGGATCATAGTCCAACATCCGGAGGATCAGGTCCTTGAACTTCAAGTAGTCAGCAACAGCATGGCCAGACTCCCCCGCCCGCCGGCCACCTGGACCCCCTGTCTCCACACCCAAGATGGAGTGGAGCTTCCGAGAGGCTGGAGGCTTATACTGTTTAAGGCAGAGTACACAAAGATTAAGAGATTTACTCAGCCATGGCTTCTATATGTTATCACTCAATCTACCTTGGTTTTCACTATAAATCACAAAACACAAATTGTGGCAATAAAAACAAAAGAATGTGCTCACCCTTTTGCCATCTTTGGTCTTCTTAACACTCCATGTACCATCTGAAAGCTTCTCAAAAAACTTCCTGGCTTTTGGGGCTAGGTCCATTATGTGATTAGGTGGGATACCAAGAACCTCGACTATTTTGTTCATCTGGTCCACCTGGGTAACAAGTTATTAAATCAAGTTACTGTAACATTTACATTGTACATCTGCAACTTTAAAGACAGCACACTAAATAGATTGTATACCCAGTTAAATGTCATCAAATGTTATCCTAAGTTGACCTAACTGTCAGAATATTTAGGCTCAGGCAAATGGCCACAATTACTAGAAACAACCATTTCAAGACTTGACAACCGAATACTGTGAGAAATGGTTTAGACTTGGGAAATCCACCTCTCAATCTTTGAGGCCCAAATTAAATTTGTAAGTGATGTATCAGGGGGAGAACCATCAAGTTTAATAAAGCCATTGCCATCCTAAGTCATAGTAAAAAACACAAAACAGCACATGCAGTATTTCAGTTTCTTATACCTCATTGGCTCCGCTGAAGAGAGGTTCTCCAGTGTGCATCTCTACCAAGATGCAACCCAAGGACCACATGTCGATGGCCAGGTCATAGGGCATTCCCAGCAGCACCTCTGGGGACCGGTAGAAGCGACTCTGGATATATTGGTATATCTACAAAAAAAAAGCATGGACAGTCAGACTTCTTTTTTACTTGTAATCTCTGAATGACCTTTTTGTTACACCCAACGTCTCGAAGCAACAACTATCACACTTCTCAGAGACATTCTTGCATACATTAATTGTATTGCTGATAAGAGAAAACTGCAGCTAGATACCCTTTGTCCCAGTTGGCATGAGCTGCCAAAGTCCACTATTTTGATGGCACTCCTCTTGGGGTTACAAAGGAGAATGTTTTCAGGCTTCAGGTCACAGTGGATGATGCTGAGCTCAGGCGTGGCCAGGAAGAGCAGCGCCGTGCATAGCTGCTGGGCAAACTTCCGGGTGAGGTTGAGTGAGACGCCGCGGAAGTTGGTATTTCGGAGTAGGTCATACAGGTTATAGGAAAGCATCTCAAACACGAGGCAGAGGTGGTTCCGGAACATGAAGTGACGCTTCAGGTGAACTGCAGGAAACCAAATTGCACCCATGTTAGTCAAATACAAGAAAAGCCTTTTAAATTTCTTTTATGTGTCTTATCAGATCTCAGGCAAATTTCAAGAGTGGATTACCGATGTAGTATTTCATCTCGGTATCATGTTTGTTCATGAGCTCTAGGAGGCGCACTTCAATCTGGGCTTGATTGAGGAAAGCTTTCTTGTTCTTGATGATCTTAATGGCAACCCATTCCTGCTCAGCACGGTCATATGCTTTCACAACCTAAAGATGCCAACAAGAGCAAATTGTAATCATCCCCAAAGGACAAATAGGAACTGTTCTTTTGATAACAGAACATCAACATTTCAAAAGTTAACTGCATATGAAAATTATTCAGTAAGTAGCAAACATCTTGCTGTTATTTATAGAGGAAAAATAAAACCATAATTTGTTTTTCCAAGTTCAAGACAATTGTCTTGAGAGAGAGAGAGAGAGAGAGAGAGAGAGAAATATATAATTAAGCACCTGTCCAAATGATCCTTTTCCTATCAAGGAATCAATCTCATAGCGGTCCATCCACTTCTCCCCATTCTTGACGATGTAGTCATAGTTATCATCGTCATAGCCATCATTGAAGACTTTCCTCTCTTTTTTGTGACTGGAGTCTTCACCCTGACCCTGTTGGTGCCGTCGCTTCTTTTTTGCATAATACACCTAGAAATGAACAAGTAAACAATTCCCATGATCACACTTGAAGACGTTTTATATTACTCTAAAATTTTCAGCATTTTGCAAATCTTTACAATGTAACATACAGATGATTTAGATAAAGGCATTTAATGAAAAACAAAACAAACCTCATTGATGTGTTTGTATGTTTTGATAAGGTCAATGGAGAGCTTCCTCAGGGGAGCTGAAGTTGGGTCACGAAAGCACTGGGGCATGTGCCTCTGAAGTATCAAATGGGGAAAGTCACAACATTTAATAAACAAACAATATGCACAGTACACTTGTAAGTAGAAGAGCTGATCTAAATTGCTCATGGTAAATCTTAGAGGCCATTTATTAAAATGTATAAAATATATATTGCACAATTTTAAATGACTAGGCTGAAAGAACATGTACAAGCAGCTACTCTGCCTGGTGACAGCAGCAAAGAGGGAAGTATACTTTCATATCACATTTAGTATCGCAATTCTTGTAACATTAGACATTAAGACTAACAGAAACGCAAGAGCTGGGGTAGGGGAGGGATAGTGTACCTGATTGGCAGTGAGCTGTGGTGTCTGGTCGCTGTACGGTAAGACCGCAACAGATTGGTCAGTGCTTGGCTGGTGGCGGTCACTGTACTGCTGGTGCGTATGGGGCATTGGAGCAGCCATCTGAAGACCAGCAGTGTGTAAAGAAAAAGAGGGCGCAAGCCGGACGGACGAAGGTTTGCATGCTGAAGTCTCTCCTCCTAGAAGAAATTAACACTGCTATGAGCTGCATATTACCGTAAATCAACATTATATGTAACAAAACACACAAAGGAGGAAAAAGCTAATGATCTTAATGTAAAACAGCACAATTTTTTCTTCCATATAAGCAACGGCCTAAAAATAAAACAGAAAAAGATATTTGCTTCTTATTGTACAGATTTAATTTGAAGGGGCATTATTTTCTAGTTATTATAACCAGTGAGAATTTCCTCAACACAATAATATATAGGGTAAAAAATATATAATAATAATTTAAAAAATAATAAAATATATATATATAAAATGCAAAGTATGCATTTATAATATTTACATGCATGTTAAAAATGAGCAAGCTCACACTTAAACACAGACAAAATGATCATTAGATGTTGAGAACAATAAAAAGTACTAATTCATTGCGAAGAGAAATCTCAAATAAATACTAAGTTTCTTTTGTTAAACATGTAAGGTCAGAAAAATGCATCAAAGAATAACCACAAAATAAATTATAGCAGTAATATATCAACCTTTGTGAAGAAAAAGGAGCAAAACAGCAGGTTTAACAGTGAAAAGGGGTGAAAATAAAGCATCTCCACACTATACAGTGAATCATCCTTCATTTTAAGCCAGAAGGAATCAAAAAATTATCAAATAGCATGTGCAGCTATCAGCATCTCTCACCAGACAACACAATTCACCAGTGCTACACAGTAACCACTATTCAGAATCCCAGCAACAGCACCTAATTAGCATAGCCTATCACCACAGAGATACAGCGTGATTTGGCAAGCCCATCAATGCACAGACCAATCACAACGCAGTATGCAAATAGCCTACTTTTGTTGCCAGGGCAGAGCTGCTCCCATTTTCCAATGAGAAAACAAGAAATAAACAAGAAATAAAATTGAACTTTGGCACACTTAGACGCTGCTTTCAACACAAGAGCCTGACAGCAAAATAGCTGCACAGCCCAAAACCTGCACTCCATCTGAGAGCATTAGAAAGCTGACCCAGCTTTGGAAAAGGAAAATATACACATCTACTGACAGAAATAAGAGGAACTGTAAGATGATAGAGCACAGTCAAAGCTTGTATTTAATAAAATAAGATATGTACTGCAAGTGTCTGTAATAAATAAATACATATATATTTATATACATACAAATATATATATATATATATATAATATAATAATATATATATATTTTAAATAAAATAAAATAAATATATTTTTTAAATAAGACCTTGTGTTGCAGGGATGGTACAAGTGATACTTTAAAAGTAAAAATGATTTTGATTAATTAGCTGGACATATCAAATATTTTTTACTTTAATCTTCTTTTAGACAAATATATTTAAAGCACTAAATTGATAAGACTGATATTTCATTATGACTAGTGTGTCTATTTTCATGCTTGTTCAGCTGAGACCTGAAAACTATTTATGTCAAACAAATCGTAATCATTTTGAGCTCTGTCATTAAATATAAAGTTAAACGACATTAAATTGATATTTAAAAACTGCATCGACCAATTCTAATAATGACTTAAAATTGTTTGACTTTTTCCCCACTTAAGAATGTCCTAAAATGTGTCAGTCTGGATGGCTGATTCAAAACAGCTAAATAACTAAAAGAAAAGATGATCCTAGGTGCACGACTTCCCACCAAAGGGTTAAGGCTTAATATATAGCAGCTAACCTGGATGCATCATCTCCTGTAAAATTTCATATCATCCTGGGAGGAGAGTCCAGCAGCAAACCACAACCCACTACAAAGAATAAAAAGAAGATCATTGTCATTATGCATCTTTGTGGGGATTTAACTTCATAGTTGTTCAACTTTGTTGTTCAAGGAGGGACAGAGGACCCCTCGAGAATAGAGGACACCCCAAAACTTTGAAAAGTGTGCTTGGGGGTAAATGGTTGAACTTTTAAAAATATTTTTTAAATTCTATGAAAAGGAAGCTGCTTGTGGATCAACTGTCAAAAGCAGTTAATGCCCAGGCAATGGCATTTTCAAAACACAGAAATCTGAAGCTCTTGTGAAACTGTCAAAAGATGAATAGTTAACTCAGAGTGGCACAGAATACATAGGAAATAAGAAAACAAATGTGGATTAATATTGTTGTGGACTTGGTTGTGGTTCTCCTCTCAACATGCCCATGTTTAATATACCTTTATAATTATAGTGGATTTTTATGACACTTTAAAAAATAGGTAGCCCAATTTAAGTTACTGTATGAACGTCATAGTATTTTACTGTGCATTGCTGTATCATGCAAATTACCAAATAACTGAAAAGGTTTAGTTTGAGTCCATTTTACAAACAGAATACCTGATATCAGACCAACATAACTGTGGAGTGAATTTGCCTTTTTAAAAACCACTAACCCTAATGGGAATAATCCAAGCTGTATTTGACAATAAATACATTTTGCAAGCGCACTTGTAGCTCTTTACTCTCTCCAAAACGTTTGATTATCCTTCATTTTCAGTACCGACATATGAACAGTTCCTTTCCTGGCTCGACTCACCGCGGCATCAACGGGCCCATTTAGGTGTAAATATAACGACAGCTAGCATGCTATTAGCAGCTGTATCATATCACAAGTGATAGCTGAAGACCTCTGGAACAAGCCTGTGTGTCATCTTCTCACGCCCAACCGATAAGATCCGTTCCCGAGCTGAATAAAACGCAACCCATCCAAAACAATTAAAAGCCCCGTGCATAAAGACGGTGCCCGAGCAGCTCTGTACTTACAGATGATGAGGTGGATCTCGTCATGGTTGGGATTTAGAAAGCATATTCAGTGTTAATGTGCGTCCTCTCTTCCTACATGTCGTTCGTGTGTGTGTGTGTGTGCCTCCCAATCCCCCCACCCCCAGTATTCAGGCTCACGGTACCGTTAGCGGTCTAACTAGCTAACGCTGTCGTCGTTATAACGTTACCGTGAAAACTGCGGGACAAGCAAGCACATATCTCACCAACCCAACGTTAGCTAGTGACGCTGCGTTCAGCCAGCGGGTCGTGGGGCCCATTTAGCTGGTTCGTCAACAAGCCAGCGTTAACCATTAGCCAGGTTAGCCGAATTAGCTACCAGGCGTTAGCCAGGTTAACGTTAGCTAGGTGAGCTTCCGTACTGTGCAGCTGTGAAACCCAAACTACACCCAACGGGGATGTTTAAACAATGAGACATCGCATCCACGGTGAATCAAATGGGGCTGTTAGCTAGCACAACAGCATTTTGCTTAATTGTGACTTACAATGACAGTGTCTAATACCATCGCAGGGTTAACGTTAGCCGTAACGTCCGCCGCGCCAGCATGACTCTCCGTCCGATGCCCGGACAATCCGCTGCACCCTCGAGGTCACAACAAGCCACACAACCGTCCTCGGTTCAGATTAAAACGAGTCCGCTGACCTAGTGGCTGGAGGCGGGTGTTAACGCTGGCCTCGGCGGAGTCGGCACCGCCGTAAAATGTAAGCTAGCCGCCACACCATCCGCTACTCTTCTCCCCAACTTCGCCGTCGCGTCCATCATTGTTAACCATTCACGTTACATACGATACACAGCCGCACGAGCGTTAACGTGGACATCTATGAACCCGTGAAGGCGGATGTCAAATGTAACACTTCACACAGTTGCTCACCTCTGATGGCACGATCTTCATTTAAAGTCCAATAACCTGTATGATGAGGAAACTTATCCAGCTTGAGATTCTCCCCTCCCTGCACGGTTAGCGAGTAATGTGAACGTTAAATCCCAAATCCCCGTCCTCCGAGCGGCGAACTCTACAATAAATCGCCAGCCAGATTCACTCCGCGTTTCATGTCCCAGGTTTGGAGAACGACATCGGAGACCGAAGCAACTTTGACTACCGTTACCATCAGCTGATGAACAGCGACATGCTAACGTTAACTAGCTAACCTTAGCGAACTGGCTAGCTAGTTGACAAAACGAACGCAGCTAACATTAGCTACTAGCCGTAGCTTCCTCGGCTAGCCTCGAGCTAACAGTTCTAGCCGCCGCTAAATAAACGTTGTGCCAAATTCAGATTTTACCGTGTCTTTGCAAATTTAGCGTCGGCCGCTTCGACGATTACGACAACGCAGTTAAATCCAGAGTGTTTCAAACACGAAACAGAAACCGTGTCCTCTGATAAATTTTGGTTAAGAATTTTGTGTCAATTTTCACAAAATGGCGCGCGGTCCAAACCTGCGCAGTGAACCGGCCCGGTGGACCAGAGACACGGACAACTGAGTTAGTGCGGCGCCGCCTAATTATTTCAACTATGTTAAAACGTCGGCCTCTTGATCTTCTTAATCCGGTCCACGAGACGCATTTCGATATCCAAAAACGTCAAATATATATCCACTGGCAGCATTATTCCGGCGGGAAGGGAGAACATTTGAAAAGACTGAGCTGGGGGAAAAAAAAAACCCTCCTGACAAAATGGCGATGCTCTAGCTTGTTGCCATGGCAACTGTCAATCAAAAAAATTAAGTCCCCGGATGTACCAATGACGAATAAAATCTAACTGGCCAGAGTTACAGGACACATATAACTCCGGCGGTGTCCCTGTCTGTCTCGTTAACCGTGTTTGGCCTGTTGCTACCATCCAGAAGAAATGTTTATTGAGTTCATTTTTACAAATTTAAACTGCCATTGCCTTTTGTGATTGGAGCCTTATTATGCCTTACTTCTCTCACTTAGTTGGTCTTTGTGTTTTCCTATTTTCTTTCTGTTGAGTTGAAAAATAACTTGGCACAAACTAAGAGCTATAGCCCCATTATTGATCAACGTTTTCACATGTATCGTTTTATATATATATTTATGTAAAACAGCTATATTTCCTCTTGTACTTTACAGTTTTATTAATATAAAATTCTTCGTGCTTCTTCGTGCTTCCACAGACAGTGCTACCTGCTGAGCTGCAGTGGAACAACAGTAACAAAACAGAGGAATTTTGTACTAAAAAAGCACAATAACTTTGGAAGGTATCCACTATACTTCTGTACATCTGAAGCCTTTGATAAATCTCAGATTATCTTTGGAATATATTTTTGCAAAGACAGAGGTATATTTACTTATTTTGTCCAAGAGGGGATATGTTAATAACCATGGGGCAAGCAGAATGATTACAGCAAGACTAACCTGTTTCAAAAAAAACATATGGACACCTGACTATTGTTTTAAGACGGACATTAAAAATAGTGAACCCATCCTTTAAAAGCCTTGACACTTCTAAATATGTGTTAAAAGTGTATACACGTTGTTGTAAATGTTTATCCCAGATTAGTTTGTCACCTGTATTAAACTCACTGTATTTCTTCTGAAAAGAAAAATAAATTGTTTAGAAAAACTGTTCAACTTCAAGGCTTTCAATGTGAGGTTTGGAGTTAAAAACACATAATTACCATTAAAGGTTAAACATGTAACCAGTTGGCTATACCTACAATTACAAAAAAAAATATGCCAGTGCAGAAAAAGAAATATGGATGCTTTAATTATAATGAGGGAAAAGGAAATTTAGTAGGATAGCTTTTCTGCTGCAGGCCTAAATTTCTGTCAAATTGATAGATTTATCACATGCATTCTTCACATAAACTTTGTTGCTTCCCCAAAACACTTGTTATTCCATCTGAGACGGTCATGACAGTTAACTACTGCACAGCAATTATTTTCATGTATCCTGCAGGCACAAGAGATATCTATGATCTGAGTGAAATTGTCAACTTATGACATCTGCTGGCTGTTTGCAAACCCCATAGGGTTTTTTGTGTAGCTACCATTCAAATCAAAGGGGGCAACATGATGACTTTCTGTCCCCACAACAGTTACATAGGATTGTCTGCCAAATGTGGACACTGACAGACAGATAAAAGAATGGACATAGCTGCTTTCCGTGCTTTAATACAATTTTAAGACTATTTATTTACTCAAGAAGGGGAATTGTCATATCTAGTTCTGGTTTTTACTCCCATGTGCTATTGTTTGAGAGAGCGGCCCACCCTGATTTATTTTTAATTAAAGGATGTATGTTGCTTTATTGATTACTTTATAGGTTTCAAAGAAGTGATACAATATTAAAATATATATATAATATTTAAAAAATGCTGCCTTACCAAAAGTCTTTATCCTGCATTTTGGAACAATTAAAAGCCTTGCGCAAGAGGACTTGAGGGGCCATCCTGGTTCATACATTGCAAGCATGTCAGACAAATAGGCCAATGTAAAACCATGAAGTGTATTAAAACTGATGTTAGAATCAACATGAAAACTTACAAGCAACCATTGTGAGGACTTTAAAATAGATGTAATGCATTCTCTCCTTCTGGTCCTATCAGCACTCAGGCAGCAGAGTTCAGAATCAATTCTAACTGATTTACGACTTTTTTGTGTGTAGACCAGATAGGAGAGCATTGGTCTGCTCAATATCAAAGCTAGCATGAGGCTCTTTGCGCCTGGAGAGAGAGAAATGGGCCCACGGTAGCTATATTTTTGAGATGATAGAAGTAGATTTGATGACATACCGATATGAGCCCTTAAGTTTATTTCTGAGTTAAGACAACACGAAGGTTTCTTGCTGTTGCCTTCAGGTAAGATAATTATATTGTGTGGCCAGTATCTCTCTCTGATACTTAGCTAAAGGATGGGTTCACAATTATTTATGTCCAACTACCTCTCTTCACCTGCCAGAAAGAAAAAACAAAAAACGATTCGCTATAGCTTGCGGTTGGGTTCACCTTGGGTAGGTTGCCAGTATATCACAAGTCTATCACTTATGGACAATTCACTTATCCTGACTGAGAGGAAACTCTTGGTGACACAGGATAACATGAAACATCCCAGGCCGAAACATTAGACTTGTTTTTGTTGGGCACCAGTGTTAACCACTGCCATGACTAATGACTGTCCAGTCCAGAATTTCTCCACTGAAGAGCACAACAAAGATGTGGATGACATTTACCCTGTGGCACGATCTAGACTGCGATGGAACTCTCAAGGTATACTGTATATGTACCTCTACACATAAATAATATTTAATCCTAATCACAGGGAATTTCTGGAATCTATTCATTGTATATGGACAGATTTCCCCAAAATATGTTGGTTTTATGAAATATTTACTTTAGAAAACCATGTGCTTGGCTCGTTAACATTTAACCATTAGTACAACAATTACTAGTTTTGAACATTTGCACATCTATTAAAAGTGTCCTAAATCATGGTGGAAATTTTTGATTTTTTTTTGTTTCAATTGTCATTTCCATGACTATATTTCGACATACAGCAGGTTTTTTATATCCCCAACGGTGTACACAGGTTGAGATGCCACTAATAATGTTATGGTGTTATATATATACCTTTCCACACATTGGTCAGCAGTCATCAAGTTAATCATACCTGCTTCTTGGCCAAGACATTAGCTAAAAGGAATACTTCACCCCACATCTCTCTATTAATTCTATTAAAACTTTTTTAGCCAGGAATTTTTAACAGAATATTTTAAACAGAAGAACTGTTGTTAAACAACAGAAAAAACAATACCTAAATAATAAGAATAACAAAGCTCATCAAATTACAAGTGTAGCACAAGCTTTGTAAGACATATATACTCTTGAATGCATATTTTCACTACAATCTTGCCACTTCCTTGTCATTTACTTGCTCAACATTATAGTTAAAGGGTATATCCAATGCAGAGTGTTGGTTGAGTGCTATCAGTGAGTGATTGACCATAAATTGTTACTTGCAGCAAAACAGCCCTCTGCATCACTTGCAACGACAACACACAAACCCCAGCAGTCACCGCAGAGACCCTAATGCGCATAAAACAACAGAAAACATTGTTTTGCAAGATGAATACATGACCACTGTCAAACCACGCCTAGTGATCAAAGCCCACAGAAAAAAAGCATACAGTTGACCTCTGTTTCCGACACGTCTTTTCCTGGAAATTTGAAGAAAAAAAAACAGAGGGTTTATGACATGTACATACAGCTGTCTAAAAAAAGGACGATTAGGATGACGGAGAATCAACAAATGATGAAAATGCTTTTGTAATTAAAAAAAGTTAAAAATGTCACCAATAAAGTGAACAGGTGATTCAGACACATTTGCTACATGCACAGCACAGGGTGTAAAGTAAAGATGGAGGTCTAAAGTCGAGACATAATAGAACATAATGTGTGTGTTAATTGTTTTTTATATGTATGTAAGTGATTTGTACATGGAGAGAAGGGGGTATTGGCTTTCCAGTTTGTGACAGCATTGTAAATATGGGCCAAGTGAAGTTATCGTCCGTTGCTTATGTCAGTAAGTATTGTACTTGTTTGGCTGCTGGTGCCTGCACAGTTTCACTGAATTAGTCTATATTAGACAATATTATTCAGTCCAAGACCTAAACCTAAGACTGCTGTTAACCTTGTCTGAGAAAGATGGTTGTTGATCAAAAAATACTGTAAGCATTGATTTTCTACATATTGTAAGGCCATTGCATTACATGTTCATCCAGCTCCATCTGAAGTCTTTGGGGCACAAATTCTCTTTGTCATCTTTCTGTTTTCTTTGACTGTCAGAGGCCTGAAGGCCACAGAGGTCACAAGTGTAGTTTTATGTTTTGTTGTGACATGATCCCCATATAATTATCTGTGAAATACTGTTGTCAATGTGAAGGAATTATCTCAAGATATAGACGCACATTTGAACATACAACCAGCATGTTGAGATTCTCCTGTGGCGATTTTCTATAATCGAGAATCACATGTGACTCAAATTGTATCTTAAGAGCTGGAACAAATGTTTCAAAGGTGTGAAATCATTTAAACTTTCCTTTCTATTTCTATGAATGAGACAGTTAGAGAAAAGTGTCACCATGAACCCTTTCACCTTCTTGAATAAATACCCAGACAGAAATGAATCAATCGCACCAGTTAATCATTTTAATGAATATATTGGGTCTTCTTTATGTTCTCTGTGTTTCTGTAAATGTGTTCATGTTCCACTTGGTTCTCATACATACTGTCTGAGTTTGTCATACATGTTCAATTTCCCCCATTCATTTTGTACACCAGTGACTTCACACGTCAGCCACACGGTTAAAATGAGTGATGACATTGTAATAACTCTGTTAACAATATCATGGTACTATGTTAGGAGGTTGTAGTGGTGCTGCATCCCTGGACCTTTTAATATCTGTGATGTTCATCAGTGGTTGGATTATTGAGTTTGTTTTCCAAGTATTACAAAATGTTTTAAGTCTTGAATACAATTTTCTTGCGACACTGAAAAATCCTGAAAAGTAAAAACCACAAATGCAGCTATTTTTCCTAAACGCTGAATGTTTTTCTATTTCAGTAGAAATCCAATCTTGGATCCTCACTTTGTCAATTGTTTGACTTTTCCTTTTTGCGTAAGCAAAATCATCGGTCGCTGAGAATAATAATTTCAATATCATGTGCAGTATTTTTCAACATCATTTAAAAAGTAATATTGCACTTAACATTGAAAGTAATTTTCAATGTCAAGTGCAATATTACTTCTTAAATTCAATGTGCAGTATAGTTTGTATTACTTTTTCAATATCATAGGCAATATTACTTTTATATTATAGTTTACTCATTTTCCTTTTATTATGCTATTAGGCACAGGAGTTGGTATTCCACTTGTACTCTTGTTTTTATTCTCATGTTGTTGTAATTTACTTTTTTACTTTAGTTGACTTATCTATCCTATTTTATTTTAGCTCATGCTCTCAGACTTTAGCTACATGAACAAGACATCTAAAAACATCCAACAGATGTTTCCTTGACTCCAACACTGATTGTTACAGTATTCTTCTTGACCACAAGATGGCAGTAGACGCTTATTTTGTTTAGTATCATGCAGACCATAGTGATGACGTCCATGCTTACATCTCTCAGTATATTTATTTGAAGATTGTGATCAGCTACTAACTGTCTGAGTTAAAGGTAATGACGAATCATATGCAGAGCTATCGCGGCCACAGTCAAGGGACTGAACCCACTGGCAACATTGACCTGTAAATTACCTTGCATTTCATGCGTTTATTAAAGAAATAACGTGTTTTTAGACTGTGAAAAAGAATACATTTACATCTCCAGTTAGAGTAGTTTGAATGAAATCCATGGTTTCTTTGTCCTTGTGGGCCTGCAGGTCTCAACTCCAGAATCAGTCAGATTTAATATTCCTACCTTTTCTCTTTACGAGACCTCAGAAGCCTTTTCTGTTTCAGCCAGGCAATTTAATGGTTTCCAAGGATGTTGTCCATTTTGACACAATGTTAAAGCCCCTGTAGAGACACCATTACTGACTCAAAATAGATTCCAAAGATATGGTTTTGCCATGCTCAGTGTATGGCAGTGCTGGAAGAAGTATTCAGATTCTTTATTTAAGTTTTAATTAGTAATATCATATAGTTAAAACACTGCATTCAACATGTTGACTCAAGTAAAAGCATACGTATTAGCAAAATATACTTAAGTAAAATGATATAAAGTACAATATTTCCCTCAGAATTGTGGAGTAGAGGGATATAGCAGCAAAAAATGGAAAGTACAAGTATACCTTATAGTGTGCTTAAACACAATACTTGAGTAAATGTACTTTACTTAAATAGTTGATGGTGAAATGGTTTTAATGGTTTGGAATCTGATATCATCACAATTCACATCTATCCGTCCATCTATTTGTTTAGGTTACTATTTCCTGAAACCTCACCTCCTTGAAATGAGGTGAGGTTTAACCTGATACTGTAGACAGAAAAAAAGATGTTGCAGTAATAATGGAAACTCCCATATCAGTTTTGATAATTAATTTTGGATCAAATCCCAAATCCTGATCAGTTTTGAGCCGAGATTATGATTTTGACAAAATTATTTCATTGTTGAAACATAACAATTTAACATATTTAAAATAGTTTCTACCACAAATTCATTTTACCATAGCATATCACATTCTCTTTGTCTGATATTTCTGTCCCTCTGATGCAGAAACATTTCCATCACATTCAAAGATGATTCTAACACATTTCCTCCTGCAGAATACATTACTTATATATACCGAAATGACATTCGTTTCCACTCTGTTATAATCTTTTTTCTACAATATTCATAGTCTCGTAAACCTACTGTACACAACAACAGTCATCATACAGTCATTCGGCAGCATTTCGGAACCGTGTTGCTCTTTATTTCAAAAGATGAAAAATGTGAAAACTGTAACGACATAATTACCATTCAGTGGACATAACTTTTCCAAATGTACACTTTATTTTAAACAAAAGTACAAAAACAAACATCAGGTATTTACAATACTAGCATGGCAATGTTCACTTTCTTTGGTCAGTCTTCCAATTAGATGGTTTTCCAAACAGCAGCTTGGAGGTCTGAGATTATCACATGCTGCTGAATCTAGTATTCAACCAGACGCTGAGCAACCTACTGATGACTCACAACTTAATTACACTTAACGTCTGCAAGCAATTTACCAACTGTTTCAATCCAAGTTATGAATATTATTGAATTTGCCTACCTGGACATTTTTACAATATAAATAGCAAAAAGAAAAATTAAATTCACATACTTCACAATTATATCCTGGTCTTGATACATTTTTTTCAAATTTAGTAAATGCTCTTAAAAGGACCAAATGTGTGACACGTACAGCTGCGCGTATTCCATCGTATTCTACACAAATCTGACATGAAAACATGAACCCTAGTGCACATCACAAACTGAAGCAATTACAGGTAGATTTTCAAAAGAAGGCAAATTTGTCATGACGGCTACTTTGAGATAAACACCATGTCCTCTCTGTGTGCTCCGTCACAAAAGCATGCCATAGCTACACAATAAACAATCATACCTCAACACTGATGAAGAACAAATTTAGAATTCACTTAGAGCCTTGAAACTTTCTTTCACTACTACAGAATCAATGAGTTCTTCTTGCGTGAAAACAAACGATGGCTTTATGTAAAACAATCTGTACAGCCAAATTAAAGCCAATAATATGAGTTGAGTTGCCCTAAACTTTCTCTCAATAATCTACCTGCCTGTGGTACACAGTGGTTATGTCGAATGTACATTTGAAAAAAAGAAACAGGCAAAATGAACTGAGTTTCTGTTGTTTTCTGTCCTGGTTACGTTGCAAAGAGGTACACACAATCAAAGAACAAACAAACACAAAAATCATGTAATGCCAAAGAACTCTGTGCCACATCGCCTACTTCCTGCAATGTAAATCATATCACCATCTATAACTAATGCTGAGTATAACCCCCATAACCCATAGCCCTTCCAGGAATTTCATCTCTATTTCAACATTGTTTTACGCCTGAATGAACATGAAACGAATGCACCAATAAATAGATTTAGTACACTGATGTCGAAGGCAGAGGTTGTTTGACTGTGATGACGTGAAGCTAAAAAGCGATGGCGGTGATGTCCCTCGGGTTCCTGCTATGTCTCCGAGGGCCGAAGAGTCAGACTAATGCAGGCCTACACATCCTTACAGCAAAGGCAACTGGTCTAGTAGTAATTCTACTTGCATCAACTAACAAAAGCAAAAAGATCTGAATTTTCTCAGTTTCCCAAATTCCATTCTAACAAACATGAGTCCTAATAGTAGACAAGTTTACATGTGTATCAGTAGTGCAGACAAGTTATGTATATCACATACAGTATCCATTCATTTTTTATTATTTTTTTTTTTAGGAATGGAGGGGTGATGGTTTGAGGGGTGAGCGGGGTGTTTGGATATGCTTTTTAGTCAAATTTTCCCTGAAACCAAATCCAAAGCGTCTTCATTCCAATGTACACTTGTTTTTTTTCCCCCAAAGACAAAGGTGAAGAGAAATGTGCAAAAGTTCCACGTTCCCACTGGAAAGAAGAGAATGAAATCGATGTTGTTTAAAAAGGGAATGACTTTGTTCATCTTTATTTATAAGGCATACGATGAAAATGTTTTCTACCTTTCACATTTCCAAAGGATGGTTGCCGTTTCTTTACACCTCAGCTTTTTGGCTGTTCTCCTCCACTTTCTCCTCCAGTTTTTTCTCCTCCTCAGAGGACCCGTCCTCCTTTTCACCAGTCTTCCAGCTTCCTTGCCTGTTTAGAATAAATCGTTGTTACCCAACATGCAGTCATTTGTATAAAAAACAAACTTTATCTGGTAGGATGGTGCACATGATATCTAATACACACTGCTCATTTGCGCTCGATGGTAACTTGGTGGTGACTAGGTATACTCAAGAGGTGTAACAGAAAACTACTATCTGAATGTTTTTTTTCCACAAAAACATCTGTATATGGATTAACATATTTCTTTTCTGCCATAATGCTCCTCTTACGTACGTATACATTTAGATGGCAAAATATATAAAAAAAAAAAAAAAAAAATCTGTAACACAATATTTTATCCTTGTACCTAAATGACATAATAATTAATGCACGCCTTAAAAAAAAAAAAATCATAATTATATAACAGTATTATGATTTTTAGAAAGGTCAGTGTCAACTTCTTACTTGGATTTCTTCATGTAGACCCAGTATGCCAGGCCAATAACTATAGTGGCGACGAGGAGACCGACCACAACTCCAACCACCAACTTGGTTTGGTTGTTATCCGATTGGTCTGTAAGACAAAACAGAAACATGAAAGACCTGAGAGACACATTTCAGTATGAACCTCCAGTCTGAGTGCATACTAATACAGGGAAGCAAAAAAAGTCATGATGGGCAGTAAATGCATCGATGAATGGACACATCCGCTCTGTACGTGGTTATGACTCATTGCGTTAAATGTTAATGACAGATATCCAAAGGGATTCATTTTTATCAACCAATGGGATCATGGACAATGTTGACATTTTGTCAGGATGCTGGTAGCTCCACTCCTCTTAGTCCTTCATATCTGTGTTTTATTAATGACAACACACTGTCCAAAGATCAATTTTCCCATTGAAGAGTCCAAGGTGATCCATCCATCCATCCATCCATTATCCAAACCGCTTAACCTTTTCAGGGTCGCGGGGCGCTGGAGCCGATCCCAGCTGACATGGGGCGAAGGCAGGGTACACCCTGGACAGGTCGCCAGTTCATCGCAGGGCAGACATATAGAGACAGACAACCATTCACGCCCACGTTCACACCTACGGGGAATTTAGAGTCCAATTAACCTGAGCTGCATGTCTTTGGACTGTGGGAGGAAGCCGGAGAACCCGGAGGGAACCCATGCGAACATGCAAACTCCACACAGAAGGACCGCCCAGACCGGGAGACGAACCCAGACCCGTCTCGCTGTGAGGTGACAGTGCTAGCCACTACACCACCGTGCAGCCGAGTCCAAGGCGATGTTAAAGGTAAATATTAAATCAAGAGCCTTCTTTCAGTGAGCAACATTTGATTCCCCCAAAGACTTTACTTCCGCCCCCTCCCACCCATTCTTACAAGCAAGAAGACCGCTACAACTTACCTTGTTTATCCATTCTCACCTCCTCAATGACTGAAATCAGATATAAAATCAAATTAACTTCCAACAAAAAACGGAAAAAAACAAGCGTGATGTCCAGAAAGAATACCACTCCAACTCTATTCTACTTTTGCATGCAAGAAGTTCAACAGAGGGAACAGATTAGATCCAGCATCCCAACACTGAGTGAAGGGGGGAAAAGAGAGATGAAATGCTGTCTCAAACACGCAGGAATGAGAAAGCAAGGGAGAGCAAAGGAATGATATTAACACTGCATGTTTTTGGACAACAGTGTCTACAAAGTGCTAAGAACATGCATTGATGACATTTGGACAGTGGTGAGGTGTTAGAAGTCAAATCATCAAAAGGCAAACAACCACTTATGTAACGAAACAGAAATCTGTTCACACCTCAAAAGAAGCCAAAATAACTGCTGATAATTTATACATCATGTATTTATTCAGCATGTGTTTTTCTCCTCATATTTTTCCACTTATCTTTCCCTAGTATGGGTTAACGTAAACCGATTGGGTTGATTATACAAAGTAGCTTATGTATCATAAAGGTTCGTGTCAGCCTAAAATTCTGTGATTTTCTTATCCACTGATAAAAAAAAAAATCCCTAATTATGTGTGTTTACTCTCAGGCACGTACGTACGTACCTGCTAGATTGGAGTAGTTTTATTCAAGAAGTTTTTAGCATCATGTAAAGTCAACATGCAAGACAGAAAGAGTTAGTGAGCAAAATAGGAAAACATCTACAAAGGCAGATTAAGAGTTAGTCTTTAGGAAAAACCCGACGCGGAGGGAGACGAGCGGACCATAATGCCACTTGGTACTTACGGGATGACACATTTATAATCTTAACGTCCGCGCCAAACTCATTGGACACCGAACAAGAGACAGTAAGATTTGCAGTGGGCACAACTGAGATCTTGTGTGTTATCTTTCCGTTGACGAAGGGACTCTCATCGAGCTGAACGACAGGAGAAAAAAAAAAGCACAAATGTTAGTATTCACATATCTAACTTTATAGTTTCTAATCCTGCCACACATGTAAGGAGTGTATGTTGTGTACCACTAGGGGGCAGCATTGGATCGATATGAGCCTTTCCATGACAAAGACGCAGCATGTGCCTCTGGGATATAGACACTTAAGTCCCACAGGAAAACCCCAGACACAAAGACGAACTGCCAACACCCTTTTTTATGTCTCTACATATACAAGAGGATGGGGCAATTTTGTAAATACCCATTACCGAGCCTGTATTCAAGCCGTACATTATAATCTCTGTGAATAGGCTTTAAAGGATGGGATGAGAGGATTGAAAATAAACTTTGACTGAAATGTAGAAATGTGTGTTATCTCCAAAATGCATTATCCTTCAGTGAAAGAGGTGCTGTGCACCTTTGGAGTTGATTAATTATGACACACAAGTTTGGGTTTTGAGGTTAGAAACGGACTGAAAAGAAGTGTAACCCCCACACTCCCTCAAGTTAACGTGTAATTCAACCTGCTTCATTGAGTGGTTCTGCTATCAGTGTGCACACAGGTACACCACAGAAACAAAGGAGAAAAAAGGGTCCATTTAAAAAAGAAAATTGTCTTTATGACAGTCTGGTGCAAAACACTGTGTTTGAGCCTCAGAGCAAATGAAGAAATGTACTCTTTCGAAACACTGAGCACAACCGCCTAGAAATGTTTGGACTAGATAAGTGTGGTAGCTGGGGAAAACACTAACAGTGCAAACCGCTATGCACATAACACGGAGTATTCATTCAATGGCAAAAGCAAACCATGAACTGTTTCAGGAACAAGGCACTGGCAGACCTTGGGCTTTTTAGCTTCCTCACAATGGAAGCAGGCCTAAACAGATTGCCTCTGTATAGTTGCATCTTTACATCTCTGCTGATGTTGTTCATAGGTTTGTTTTGAGGGAAGAAAAAAAAACGCCATTACACTTTAACAACCATACGAGCATCTCAGTGGTTTGTATCGGCTGCACATAAACATCATCTACAACACGCCTTGGGTACTTTATTGATATAATTTAGATGATGTTAAGATTGCAGATACGGTACTGAAGGACAAACAAGTTGCCTTCTTACATTGGAAGACCACTGTGGGAACATGGATTTATATGACAATCAGTAATAAACAGTCAAGGGATGACTGCGAGAAACCGTCGAGGCATTCGGAATGAAACCTTATTTCAAATGTGGTTCTAGGTGGTCAGGAGGACCTGAGGAAAAACTGGGTTGTGTGGTTACTTGTTAAAGCTGGAGTCCATCCGGTCTAATCAATAAATCGTTACAGCCAACTGTGGCGGAACACACATATCAACGAGCTCACAGGGGAAACTCTTTCTCCTTAATCTAGGATTGAGAAATTGGTTTGTTATGGTCCATTGGGTTGCATAAAGTTATTGAAATTATGCAACGGCCAATTTAGGACATTTTGCAGTTTTTGAAAAAGCTGATTCAAATTAAGCAATACAGATTTCATTACAGTTTAAAAGTTATAATCCTTGAGATTTTAATTAAAACAAACCCTTTTTTTTATGTTATTTATTGTCAGCAATTTTTTCAGCAACAGCCCTACAATGTAAAACTATTAATTAATAACTTCTATATAGCTGAGTGTGGCAGAGTCCACCATTCCCATTCTGGTATTAAAACTGCCCATCTACACACAAAGGATTCACAGGAAACGATGCAGCAGAATGTGGTTCATCTTTTCTGTTAGTAAATTACTCTAAATTACTCAACCTCTTTATTAAAACATTGTGAGTGTGTTTGGCTGCACTGTGAACGAATATACCAGTTTAAAACCTACACTAAAGAAGTGTTTAAAACCAAATGTACTGTTACCATGGTAACCAGGACTGAAATCTCAGGGGTTATCGTTTTAAACTGTGCTTGTGAGCAATAGGCCAACCAGTTTTTATGAAGGGGGAATTGGGTTATTGACTATTTTTACAGTGGAAGGGTACACCTAACAAAGACTTCCATTTCCACAGCCTCATTCACAGCTCCCCAATCGTTCAAATCCTAAAACTGGTCAAAATACCACATGCCTACAGTTTGTTTCTCTACAGCTTCATGATACAGGTTACCAGTTTACTATTCGTTTTAAGGAGTTTGTGAGTTGCATCCCCCACTAAAACTCTACGAGTCGTCCCTCTGCCATGGACATGACAAAATGTTCCTTGAGTACCAGCAGGTACATTAGACGGTTCGCCTTACACCAAATCTAATTCTGACCGTGTCTATCGATCTAGAAAGTCCTGCGCTTAACTGAATCTAGAATCTCACAGAATCTTGCGAGGCACGGACGATGTCTGATACCTTCGACCTTAAAAGCATGATTGTGCATACCGAGGTGCCGTTGATGCTCCAGGAAACAGCTGGCTTTGGTGAACCTTCAACCTCACAGATCAGGACTTTATGAGTGTTGTCTTCACCGCGCTCTTTGGACAGCCGCTTGATAACTGGAACACCTGCAACAGGACGTAACTCTTCAGATACATCTGAATGAGTGCATGTGTGGCGTGAATGGCCGCATTTCATTCACGCACGCACACAAAATGACGGAAGAAAGTCTTACTTGATTCCTACTGAAAAGAATAGTTCAACATTCTGAAATAAAAAAACGCCTTTTCTCTTTCTTGATGAGAGGGAGATGAGAAAGATTGATACCATTATCAATGTCTGTAGGGAAAGTATGTCGCAACAGCCAGCGGACAGTTAGCTTAGCTTAGCATAAAGACTGGAAACCTTGAAACAACTAGACAACAACTCTTTCCAAAGGTAACAAAAGGTGCACCTCCACAGCTCACTAATTAACAGGTTGCATCTCGTTTAATCTGTACAAAAACAACAAATTGTTTTTGTACAGATTAAACGAAATAACAACAAATTGTTTTTGTACAGATTAAAACGAGATACAACCTGTTAATTAGTGAACAACAAATTGTTTTTGTGAGTAACTTACTGGATCAACTCTGCTGGTTGCCTGGTTGCCCAATAAAACCACAATAAGTCGTTTTTACACAAATGAAACACAAGACACAACATGCACATTTTCTAACAGAACTTTTGTTCCGTTCCCTCGTGTTGCCCGTGTCTAAGCGAAACGAATCCAACCTGCCACTGGCTGTAGCTTATACAGACATGAGAGAGGTATGAATCTTCTCATCCAACCCATACCAACAAAGCAAATAATCATATTCCCCCAAAATCTCTGAGTTTCCTTCAAGCCCTTACCTTCGACAGCCAGCTCAAGAAAATCTTTTCGGCTGAGGCTCCCCATCATCACCTCACACTCATAGCGGCCAGAGTCAGCGTAGGTCAGCTTGGTAAACGTGGGCTCTTTGTTCAGTTTAACATTGTCCTGAATTAAATTAAATGGATACCAGCACACGGTCAATAACAACCAGAAATGTTTCTTCACTGATTCAGACTTTGTTTTATAAAAGATTGCTTTTACCTTTGTCCAGGAGACCTTAAAGTCTCCAGAGGCATCAATCTGGAGAGTTAGATCCAAGGTTTCATTGGCCTTCTTGACGATGCTTCCAGAGGGGCTTAAATTGATGTCTAGGTCTAACAAGAGAGGAGAGGATGTTGAAGAGATTGTTCAGAGGCCTGACAAGGGTCGAAACATTCCTGTTGTTAACCACACAACCCTGCACTTGGCTCAGTGCCCTGCAGATGCAGCTTATTAGAGGCAGAGCGGTTGACACAACATGTCTCTTCATAAAGCACAGCAAGGCAGGGAGGCTGGCAGGGAGAGACATTAGGACGTTCTTTTCATTAGCAAATTGCAAATTAGCTTTCAAAGTCACAAAAAAACAGATTGCAGGTAGAAAAGGAAATTACGCTGACAATTACTCTGGCGTGTTGCAAAATTGTAGTAATTTCTACTTTTGAATAGATAGAACATGTTTTGGTCTCTTACAGCTGACTGTGATGTCCTTCGAAGCTTCCATTGTTGGGTCGTCAACAAGAGAGCATTTGTATTCACCAGTGGAGTCACGGGAGACATTCGTGATGGTGTAAGTATCTGCGTTTTCCACGTTCACCAACTCCCCCTACAAAGACATACAATCAAACAATGGTGGGTGATTACTTTTCAAGGGTTATTGAAGAAAAACAGCACAATAGATGTAATAGGCATGACTGGAATACATTTCTGAGCGTCTCGTTGAGATATCGATGAGCATGTGTACCTTAAGGTGGAAGTTGAAAGTGGACGGAGGTGGGTTACCGTCTGCCACACACTTCAGACTCACGTTGTCTCCTTCAACAAGAGGCTCCTGAGCAGTTACCTCAAGGCGGATGTTCTCTGTGGAGTCTGTGCAGAAAATAGGAGACGGAAAGTCAGAGAGGGGATGTACGTGAGGGTGGAGGGCGTATTAATTGCAGATACCTGCTGTGTCAGAGAGCTTTCGGTATTTGTTATGACCAACTTAAAAATGCAGCTGACGAGATGGTTGAATTGTAGTCATATTCTAAGGCATTAGACCAAACAATCCTTTCAAAGCTCAATGTTTCTGCTCCATCTGAGACAAACTCTCCACATTTCTTATAAGAAAGTGTTTCGGCACAGATAAGTTTTACTTTAAAGGCCAGGTAGAGCAGATAACTTCAATATTTAATGCTGCGTCCGGTATGAATCCCACTACAGAGCTACAGAATCCACACCTCATTTTTCAACTGTCACCATTAAAAGGTGCTGTTACTGTTGTCTTTCTTGGCTGGAAGCAAAAGGAATAACATAAAACACTGTTAATATAATCTGGAAAATAACACAGGCAGTCTGTCTCCACTGGCTACAGCTGGGTTTATAAAAGAGATTTTCTTAGTCTTTGTCGAGAGCTTGTGGGTCAGGAGCAGTTGTGATGTAGTCCTGAGGAGACACTGTGTGTGATGTTGAAGAAACTCAACTTCACTAAATTAGTCAGACTAGTGATACCTTTGACCATATTTTAAAATTCACATCATGTCATATAGCAGTTTACTTGACAAAAATGTAGAAAAATCCCATTACAGTAAATAAAAACATTACCCCTTAAATGATTGAAGATTTGAACTGAAAACAGTGTTTCGCTTGTCAATATTTAAAAAATAAAGTTTTTAAAATGTGAAAAAATGATATGCTCACGGGGGGAAAAAGTATCGATACTACTATCAAGACAATTCTTCAACAGATCAACATGGTGTAAAATTATTGTGAGTGAAAACCCCCTGCTGCCGTGATGTTTTCCTAACCTTTCAACAGCAAGACTGGAATGCATTCAGACGGAAACTTCTCCACAACTCTCTATTTTCTTTCAGTTTTTAATCCTGCATCAGAATCTCTACCAAAATAGCCAAGCCGATATATACAATTTTTTGTTGTTTTCATAATTCATATGGACATACCAAAGTAAGTGAGGAAAATAAGCTAAAGCACGTTTATTCACTATCTTGTTGAGAGTTGGATGAGAGGATCAATACCACTCTCATAAAGGTCTGGTAAATATGAAGCGCTACTGCAGGAGACGGTCAGTTGAGCTCGGCATAAAGACAGTAAACAGAGGGAAATATCCATTTTGTGTCTTTCATTTTGTGCAGAAGTTAGTCTGACAACAGCTCGTTTGCAGACAGAAGCTGATGCAGTTTAGCAAGTGTGTCCAGTGAAGGTTGTTAAAGGGGTTAGAGGACTCACAGGTGATTGTGAAGGTCACTGGAGAGGACACCAGCTCTGTGTCCACAGTGGGCTGAATGCTGCAGGTGAACTCAGCGTCCGTGTCTTCCTTCTCGGCCGAGTACTCCAATATGGAAGAAGTAGTTGAAAGGCCAGTAACAGGGTCCACCAGCACCGAGGCTTGGATGGAAATCCCTAGACAGAAAACAAACAACTCTGTCTGAAAACTCTAAAAAGTAAAAAATGGTGTCATGACCAAAACACTGCACATCGAGTGCAGCACAATTCATCAGTGATGGATAATTCACTGTCACAATCAGAGAGAATAAATACATCTGTGTATGTAATATTTAAAAATGTCAGCACTCCAAAGAGCTGTTTAGTTGGCATTTATAATCACCCAGCAGAATAAAGAATACACACCTTTCCCTTCAGCCACCAGAGGTGTGTTGTTCTTTCGCCATATGATAGTTGCAGCTGGATTGGAGTCTTTTGCAACACATGTCCCAAGCTGTGGAAGAAAAATAAACAGAAAACAAATTACACCTGGAAACAAAAACATTGAAAGAAAACAGACATTTCATGAATTTAGAATAAATCCGTATCTTTTTAAAGGACCAAACATCTTTGTAAATTGGCTTTTTCAGAGCCTTTCCGACCATGAAATGCCCTAAGCATTTCTAAAGCCCCTCAGATCCTTTGGGTATTTTAATTGCAGTAGAGGAGATTCTGCTCTTTAGTAATTCATGAGAATCACTTCAAAGAACTCATTACTGTAGTAACATGGTCTCTGCTATGCCTCAAGTTACCTTAGCTCAAGTGAGGGATTTCCCTTGATGGTTTACTGCGTAAAATAATGTAGGTATAAGCAATGTTTATCATTAAAAACCCACCTTAGTAAGTTTGCCAATCTCTAGGTCCTCCGCTTTGTCAGAAATCTCCAGGCCTGCCGGCGTCTCTACAATACATTAAAACATTTTTTAATTAATGAACAGGGTGTAAGTGTGGGTGATTTGTGTGCTGCGTGTCAGTCATTACAGCACTTTAACTGAAGTTATTACAGACGCATGCCAGCTGGTACTCACTGTAGATCAGCACATTAACTGGGTATTCTGTGATGTCTGAACCTGCCACCACCATACAGGTGAAAGTGCGCTGGTCAGTCAGCTTGGCTGCAGAAAGCAGCAGGCTGGAGTTTTCAGCCATGCTCACGCGACCCTTGTATTCATCAGTGGCGCTGATTGAAACATCCTGGTTTTTCTGCTTGACCAGCAGGTCTCCCGGAAGTCCCTCTCCTTTGTCCTAGAGAGCGGAGCAGAGTGCACTTGATACATGTCTGTCACATATGGCTTTGACTTCCAGTTCAAATAAAAAGCACACAGTGTTTTGGTCCACGCCTTCTGTTCATACAGTGTCATATGGAGGGACAGATGAGCGGCCTAATGCACAAAGGCACTCAGACTAGGCGTGGTTCAGACATGATAAGTGGGTGTCAGACGGAGATCACCATTTTGAATCTATTGACCTTCACTATGACTTACATATTTCCATTTAGTCATCAGGATGTCCTCTGTTTTTATGGCTCCATTGTTGCAGGGGATCTCGACTGTTTCTCCGTGCTGGCCGATAACAGTCTCCATACTGCTGACTGTGAAAGAGAAAAGAAGAGAACAAATTTTCAATTACTTTTTTCAGAAGGCTCCAACACAACATGTCATTTTTCGACGGGAAATTGAAATCCGTTATTATTCTGAATTAAGTTGTCCCCTCTTTCTGTACATATTTGACTGACGTTTCTCAACCCCACTTAGTGTTCGCCTACAGACACTAAGAACGGCAGTTTCTATGGAGTTCTGCTAATTTTACAGCCCTCTTGGTAACACCCCCTCCACCCCAAAAAAAAACTTGCCTGCCCTAAATTTCTTTAAAAACATCGCCATGGAGACAAAGTGCTTGAGCGGGGGATGGGAGGAGGGTGTCAGAAGAGTCTCAATGGGCCAGAAGGCTCCAGGGAAGAATGGGCTGCCATGGCCCGACTGAAAATGAGGCGCTGCTCAGTTTTTGGTATTCAGATTCACATTTCAGACCTCTCTGGGTTCAAGTCAACGCACGAGTGGGCGTGTGGAGACAGAAATCTGACAGCTAAAATCCAAAACAGCTCATCAGCTGTTCAGTAAGGTGTAAGAGAACAAAGCAGTGGCCCAACCATTTTCCATCTGTTGAATCGGTGACAAATAATGTTCCGCCGATTTTACAGGATAAACGCAAAACAATGTGTGCATTCAACCCTGAAATTGTGTGATTATATTCACGCACAACAAAACTGCTGCAAATTGTAATGTCATTTCTGCACTGCAACTAAAGTTTTAGTCTCACTTTCCCTCCTAGCTCCTCAGAAAGGTTTCCTCAGAGTGGTGCAAAGATGGGGCGGTAAATTAATTTGCTGTGTGCGTGACACTCATTTGAATCCCGTTTGAATGAAAGTAAATACTTTTACTATGGTTACCATTGTCTACATCAGGACGGAGTAACAACTGGGGCCCTTAAGGCGGAATTGCACAGTGGCTTGTGATGTCAGGATGAGCACAAACGTCTGCTTCCTACTCCGTCTGTTTGTTTTCCCACAAGTTAAACCCCTCTTGTCAAGTGTCACTTTCATCAAGACAATTAGACAAGTTCCTACATGGCTGGTTGGATGGATGGTTGTCACAATTCACAACAATATCAAACAGTTAGCCTCAACTAAACACAGTCTGCCGTCCTCCTGACACCGAACAGCTTCCCACTCCCGAAACTTGTCACTCATCTTTATGAGGTGTCAGCTCTGAAACAACATTGAGTCTGACGCTCAACTAACCAGAGTCAGTAAAGCCTGTCAGGAAAGCCAATATAGCAAGCAGATGACAAACAACAGACAATTTAATAATTACATTTTCTACGGGCAAGTCCTGCTTTATGTTTGGCTCTGATGCATTTTCTTTTTAAGATGTTTCCTGCCAGTTGTGTTACTGGTGTGACTGTCCTGCCCTGTGGCCACTAGTCTCACTTTAAAGGAATAGTTCCACATTTGGGAAATATACGTATTTCTCTTGGGGAGAGTAAGATGAAAAGATTGATCCCACTTGAAGCTACAGCCAGCAGCTGGTTAGCTTAGCCTAGCTTAAAGACCGGAAACCGGAGAAACAGTTAGCCTGGCTCTGTGCTAAGGTGACAAAATGTACCTGCCAGCACCTTTAATGCTCACTCATAAATTGTGTTATATCTCATTTGTTTAATCTGTACAAAACATAAAAAAAAAAAAACGGCTGCTTGTTTCAATGTATCCAGTATTTATGCTAAGCTAAGCTAGTAGTCTCCTGACAGTATATCCAATAAACGTATATGAGTGTGGTATCAATCTTCTCATATAAGGTTCGACAGAAAAAACAAAAAGGTGTATGTCCAAAAATGTCTTTCCCTTTAATATCCACATTAACTTCACCTATCACTGGCTGCTTTGTGCACATTCACAAGTAGTATGCCACATTTTAAAATATTTTCATATTTTGTAAAAAACAGGAAAAGTGGATATAATCAAACAAAAAGACTGAACAAAATAACCATTTTTAGTGTTTGTTAATTCATTATAACATCCATTTAGAGCCAGATTGATGGCTGCAAAAACATCAGAAATGACCACAACAGAGACCAGGAAACATAAATATAGACAGAAGAGAACAACAGGGCTTTAAACATGCATGAAATGTTTGCTGTGGTGATGATTATAATCAGTTTTTTTAAAGTTCTATCTGTGAGCATCGAAGCAATGTAACACACAATAAAAAAAACAACTATTAAACACTGATACTGCTGCACGTCAGCCACATAGATACAATTCCTGCATTTAAATAAGGCTCAGCGACATTTAATAGTGACAGCAAGGGATAAAAACAAACCTCACCACATTTCAACTGCTGACAGTTTTACCAGGAATTCTTCACCAAACACAGTACTGCAGTTGACAAGCTCTGTCACTTGTCAACTGCAGTACAATTAAAACTATCTCCTGCATTGATTCCTCTAATTATCCATGATGTTACACACCTACAACCGGTTCCTTTGGCATCAGCAAGTAAATTCAAAGGATTACAAGCTTCTTTAAAATCAAGTCAAGCATTGATCGGCCTCGATAAGTGATTTTACTTACCAAACCTAAGCACATTTTCTGCATTCCCATATTCATGAGTATGCCATAATATTAGCTATTTTCTTTATCATTTGATGAAATCTGTTAATTGTCTGCGGGCAGCTAATGGGCTGTACATTTGTGCCTGTATTTCACAGAGTCTTGCTCACATCAAGATATCGGCAACTGGGTGTACATCAGTCCCATCCACCTGAAATGGTAATGCAGATTACTGGTGCAAACACAATATGCTAATGTAGCTGTCCAACACTCCCTTGTTTTGTCTTTCTAATGTAAATCTAATGCAACTGACTCTCATGCTTGAATGTGCTTTAGCTACATATGCAGGTTTCTGGTCGAGGCATACAAGATTGCACACGGTGGGGCGGAAAATGGAGACATTGTGAATCTATTAGGAGGTTGAGTTAATGAGCTCTCTATGCAGGACATGGACACATGTTTTGCATATGTGTCAAATCCAATGATAGGCTGCTACATTTCATATTTGGAGTTACTCTACAGTGCCAAAAATAATTCGTCAGTATAGATTATGTGTTACACCTGGGCACGTCAGTGCCAGAATCCTCTAATGGTCGAGGAACCATCCAATCTTTTAGAAAGTAGTGGGCATACGAGTCCACGTGTTTTCCCCATTGTTGAGCCTCTAACTTCTGAGGAGAGTCCTGCACAACCTGCTCTGCTGAATCTTACAGTTGTTAAGTAACAAGAGAGAATTATATCCAGGTTACACCGCAAGCCCTGGAGGGTTGGAAAGGTTATCGCACTTCCTGTATAATAGACTCCTTACATTTCAAATTCAAATAGGCAGTTTTGAATATTCAAATAAAGCTGTGTTCAGCCTCTCTGAGAACTTTATATGAGTCTGTATGAAGGAAAAGGCTTTATCTGTGCAGATTACACTGTTACACAATGAGAATAAATCGCACATGTAGAGTAACAGAAGACAAAGCGCCTGCTGCTTACTGAGATAAGGTAATCCTTCACCACAAAAGTAGGTGAACAGTGAGACTTTACATTGAAAAACACATGCACGCACACTATGCATACAAAAAAAACATCACTTCTAAAAGTTGTCTATATGATGAGGAGCAATGGATACAAACAGTCTAACCCTTGTGTTTTGTTGCGATTGGCTTTATTTCCAGATCCTCTGCAAAATAGTAATCGTAATTGTAATTTCTTCCCTTTTTTCTTATCTTCTGACCTAAAACCCAATTTGTAGAATAGCACTGATATGGTGCTAATTATATCTTTGCCAAAAACTAGCCAAACACATTTGAGGATGTAAAGCATTGGTATGCATTGTATTAAACCAAATTTAACTTTCAACTTTCAAATTTAAATTCATTCACAGACAAGAACATTAACAGTATGTCGTCATTCATTCTAATATAAAACATTTGGGGAGAGATGTGTAATGGTAAAAAATGTGTATTAAGTATATAACTGTTTAAAGTGTCTGCAAAGACAGAGACACAGACACATCTAGGTTTCTCTTTATCAACTTCAGTTTCTGACAGTATTCTTAGACAGTTTTTGGTGCACCTACACAGGCTAGTTGAACCCAGATTGTTTCACGTACAGACAGACTTCCACTTTGTGTATGACTCATCATTGGTGTGACTTTCTGTATGTATAAATGACATGTACAACGATCACTCGTTGAAGTACTTCTCCAGTGCACTGTGATACGTGACTGTTGAACGCCCTCCGCTTGCAAGCTTAAATAAACGACTGGACAACTTCGATCCGGTCAAGACTCTGTTTTATTATACACTTGATTTATTCCAACTCTTCTCTCGAGCTACATAGAAATTTCCCATTACAGATGATAAACATACGGTTTGAAAACTCCAATAACAGAAATAGGCTTATTTGAGATTTGATTGGAACATTGTTGTGTAAAAACTATTAATCACAGATACAATTCATATGCAAAACCATTGTATTTAACCAAGTTTTAAAGCTGGCATTTCTGAGAATCCAAACGTAATGTGCCTTTTTTTTGCAGACTTCTGAAACATGTTTATATACAATTATAATACAATTATTAAAAGTAATGAAGAATCAAGCTTAACAATGTTAAGTATGTTGACTAAGACGAAGAAGACTCTGGGTCTCCAAACAGCAGATCTGGGTTAAGTGACACTATATTCCAATGATTCAAATAATTTATTGCTACTTAAGTCCTCTAAACCCAAAATAGCTAGGTTTGATGTGCATTTCTCTATACTTTATAAAGAAGAGTTCTCATACTGGACAGAAATAATAGCTAATATTTTGGTGCGGGTAAATCAAGTAACAGGCGAGTGACGGAGAGAGGAGGCAGCACCACAGGAGACACTTTCATGTTCCTGATTAAGGCGCCTCTATCGCTGAGAAGAGACAGGTGACGACAGCTCAGATATAAGCTCACCAGGGAAATCAGCTACCACCCCACACTAGTCTCTATATCCCTGTTTTGCTCCCTTACACCCTCCCATTCGTGTGCGTGTGTGTGGGTTTGAGTGTGTGCGCACGTCGTTCAGCTGCAACATCCAAAAGAAAACGGAGGCCCAAACGTATTACGGGCTGAAAATGAGGATTGTGCAGTGAATGGAGATCCCATGGCGCATGTCCACAAAGACTCGATGGCAAATAGCCTCGCTTCAGCGGTGAGGGAACAGACGGAACCACTTCAGCTGGATCAATAATACTTGAGGAAAGGCAAGATTCTTATAGTGAACGGTGCTTGCCTAAAGAGCGAGAAATCAAAGAAAAGCTAACCCTCTGTGACATTATTCTTCTTGTCCTTGTCTTTTCTTAAATAATTTAACAAGTGATGAAATGAGGAGAGATCAGAGATTTAATAAGCCCAAATTTCTCATAATTTGCTGTCAAGAAAAATAGGACTGCTGTGATATGGAAAGGTGCGGAATGTTTCAGAATATTGCTCCGTCTACCAGCAGGTTCCCCAAAGCATCCTTGTAGCCATTTAATAGGCTAATATATGAGCTCTATAGGATGCTGTTTAGTCAGCTCACACCCTGAGATCATATTTTACTATGCAAAGCACATGACTGAATTTGAATTGTGTTACAGTACCAGTTCAGGCTGAGGAAGTGTTCCGGACCAGCTTGCTGAAGAGGGTTTTTACTTGAAAAATACCGAGCTACATCCTCACTATCTCCAACCGTCTGTCTCGGGGGAAGAGCTGTAATCATGTTACTGATGGATAACTGACAGCACACTTGCACAACATTCCTTTCACACAGTTTCTCTTTATGTTGCAAGCTGAACCATGGAGGCACCATTCCAAACGTCAACATTGTGTGCTCTATAATTTAGTTTTTCCTGACTACTGTAATTGCCTGCCAGTATTTTTATGCTGTAAAACTAAGGGCATCAGCTTGTATTTTGTACCCGACTGTCGAGAGGTTTTGGGCAAAAAACACTAATGCCCGTAGCTGAATGACTCCATTTTTGAAGCATGTAATGAGGACGCATGCACAACAAAATTGTCCTTCATGTTCTGTTCTGTTTGTTGTAGTGAAAGAAGGGCAGTGGTAGTACTTCCCCAAAACATTAGGCCTCGCTGACTTTTAAGGGTAGTCTGCAAACGTTTTTTAGACATGCTAGCAGCAAGGCTCTTGGGACGACAAAGTTGTGTCTGTCATTAAATTGGTTGTTTGATGGGTTGCCTTCAAATTTGGTGTTTTGAGTAAATCTCGACGACTGTTAGGTGGATTGGCACAAAACTTTGCGCAGACAGTCACGGTTCCTACATGATGAACCCTAATGACTTTGATGATCCCTTAACTTCTCATCTGGCAATAGCATTAAGCTCAAAGCAAAGACGTGCCACGGTAGAACCCAAAAGAGCTGCTATGGATGTTCTGTTTCCACATTGTGGCAACTAGTCTCGTCTTACAATACTACAAATTCACCCGGCAATTTAGTCAGTCGTCCTTCAAATTGCTGCTGATATGAGCTACAACAAGCAAATCGTATTCATAAATCTGCTGTTTGTTTTCTAAATTTTTCATTTCTCTATGAATTATCAAAAATAGCACATTCACAGAGCCAAAGGTGACTTCTTCACTCTCCTATTTTTAAGCAATCAACAGTCCAAAACCCAAAGGGATTCAGTTTACTATCAACTATGAAAAGCAACCAGAGAATATTTGGTATTTCTGCTTGATAAATGACTGCAACGATTTAATGGTTATTAATTGCTGAATAACTGTGGGAAACTGTTTTGGCTCTAGTGTTGATGTTGTTGATGAAGCGGCCTAAATGCAACAAGCATGAGTTTGTGGAAGTACTTTGGGGTTGACAAAAGCCACATTGTGTGAAATGAGCCTGTGACGTGGCGATTTCGAGCCATTTTACAAGCCTCATGTTTTGCTACACCATCTGTTTCAGGGAACAGAACGCTATCCAACACCCTAAAGATGTCTCTATGCACCTCTTTGACCTTCAGAAGGGTGTAAAGGTCTTTCAGAGAGAATCAATCTGAAAAAGGGGGTCCCTTCATGGACAGAAACACTTAGGACAAAAGGTTTCATTTTCTGCAATGTTCCCCACAGGCTCTATCTGCAGTCCAGCTGAACCATTCTTTTTTTGGTGTGTTTTTAATAAGTGATCAAGTTCATGCAGATTCGTATCTACAAGTTTCATAAGAAACATGGTCACGAGTATAACATATGTATTAGTTTTCATGGCGTAAACAAGAGTGTGATATTTTCTGACATTAATAAAAAACGCTGTATTGATGCACAGCCATGCAATGAAAAATATTGGAATGGGAAATTAGTCTAGATAATGAGCATCAAAAATGAATCCAAGGTGACGTCTTTAATTGTCTTGCTTTGTCTGATCATCAATCCAAGACCAAATATATTGAGTTGATGAGCAGTAAATGTGTTTATGTTTGGAGTTTTTGCTTGAAAAATCACAATCAAAACGGTTATCATTAATCAATGAATCTATTTATCATTTCAGCTCTATGACAGACTTGTGTCAAAAACAGGACAACCAGAGTAGAATAAAATTAAATAAAAACTCTCACATTTTCACAGTTTACATTGAGCAGAGCCATGTTTGTCACCTCAGGGCAAAGCAAGCCTGTGTGCCGCTGAGGAGAATGGACAGCAAATGGAGAATTATGTACAACACACTATATTATTAGTCAGAGTATATTAAGCATAATGGCTCCCCTCCTTCACCCCGGCAGGATGAGTCTAATGTGTATGTCGGAGATTTTTATAAAATATAAGAATGCAAGAAGCGCAGAAGAGGAATGCTCACCAAAATAGCCCTCATCAATGCTCTCCATGCATTTATTTATTTATTTTTTTTTTACTTCAATATGCCTGAGCAACGAATAGCCTAACCTGTTTTACACTCCCCCTTCCCTGGATATAAAATGTGGTTTCCAGTGTGACTTGTCGAGAGAGACGCATAGATAGCTCTCTGCCCCGTAGGCAAAAAACAACAATGTTCATTTGCTGCATCATGTGTGGTCAACAGACACCTACAGACGACAGCAGGCGGGAGCAGGGCTAATGCACTGCCTGCAGTCCCACCTGTCGGGTTCCCATTGTTGCCTCGTAACTAAAAAAATGCTGGCTTCATTTTGTCTGGTTTCAGACGCGTCTGAAGGAGGGCTTTCAGTACCTGTGCAGACCTGCCGCTGAGGGATCAGGTTGCTGCCTCTGCCTTTTGTCGGGGATTGAGACGAAGAAGGAGAGAAAGGCTCAAGGAGGAGGAAAAGATTTATTTTGCCTTCGGGTGTTTCAAGTCACTTGTGTAATTGATGGCTGCTTCCCTTGAGAAGTACCATGTTGTTATCTTTCATATCATACATCCTTGATGTTCAATGCAGGTTTTAAAGAGCCTCAAAACATATTTTTTAATCAGCTTCTTTCTACGACTGATGAGGTCTTACATGAAAACAATACTTTATGCCAAAGTTAATCCAGTTTTGGTTATGTCACGAGAGATTTTTTTTCTTCATGATTAGATCGCTGGTGTGAAGTGGGTGAGGCTTAGTTGGAAAATGGGATGTCACATACCTCTGAGCACCAATCACAATTAAGCAATATTTGAATCCAAATGTGATGACTGAGGCAGATAAGCTGAGCTGTTGGCTGTTAAATCTGGGTTTTTTTGCAGGATTGCATAGCAGGAGTTAATTCAAGAGAGAGACTTGAGTGCACAGAACATCATCTCTTGTTTGCTTCCACCTCTGCGATTTCCTACAATTCCCAGAATACCTGCTGATAATCCCGACAACAGGTGGAAACACTTTGTATCAGCTGTGGGTTATTCATGTGTAGGCGAAGACAATAATAGCATTGGAATAATAAGCCCAAAGGAAGCGAGTCCTGCGCTGCAGCTCAAAACACAGGATGTCTTGTGACCAAATTGCATTCTGGTCCATTAAGGACGCGGTACAAGTAACTTATCGCTTTATTGTCTGCATTGGTTTAAGTAATGGGGAAATAATGTAATTCTGAAGGACTGGTATCAAAAATGGATGTTTCCTGTTGATGTATTAGAAAGTGAAGTTTTCCATTTCATTGAGGCTTCAGTGGAAAAGTATTTCAACATGATGACACGTTGACTGTGTCTGACTCGTTATGCAAGGTAATGAGAAAAAATACAGTGCCAAGCAACAAAATAGACCTCAGACTGCCAGGTAGATTGCCAAAACCATGTCCCATTAGCTTCTCCGTTGGAGATACGCTCTCATACGTTCAACAACACGCAGAAAATATGTGCTGTCGGAAATTGCTGCACTTTCTGTATACTTACTCTAACTAACTAACATTAACTGGCATTCAAGCCTTGAAGCTGGATGAGAGACACAACATACAGATTTACAGAATACAGGGAAATATCTGCAAATAATTCAAGAACCTCTTGCATTTTTCCCTTTGATTAGCAAGTGAGTTTAATATGAGCTTTTAAAAGGGAACCATTGTCAAGACTTTTTAATAAATGATGTTCAAGTTCCTTTAAATAACTGTCTCACTTTAAAGATGCAGACAGCACAATCAAAGCAGACAGTTCGGCTTTGATTTGGTTTAAATTGTTCTGCAACACTTCAGCAAAGCACTAGAGAGCTAATATCTAAAGCTTTCTGTTGGTACTAGAAGCAATGGTAGCATAAATAAATGTTGCCATAAGGCTTAAGAACATATGTATATAAAATTAGGAGGGAACACATTTTTATAGTGCAGCTGTCGAAAAGTATCTAAAGCTCTGTGTGTGTGTGCCTCTGCACATTATTGGCAGTGTCACAGAGTCATTTTGTTACATTTTTCTCTGAGCGAGACAGATGGGAAAGATAAAAGTACATTACAAGAAGGGTGATTATCACTCTAAATGACTTGCCATAAGGTTTCCTAGAAATTGATCTTGTGGCACGATCATTAGTCTTTGAAATGTTCTCCTCTTTACACTCGACCACACAGGCCTTCGTAAAAACCCTCTTAAAAAATGTCATAAATTGCGTAAGCAGATGAGCTGCACAAGTGCGGGGACTGCTCTTAAGACAGCAGCCTGCTGCCGGAGTGATCGAGTGCTAAGTGCACTCAGAAATCACGTCCATTATATCGTGAATTATGTATTTGAAGGGCGTAGGCCAGGGGACCGGAGGGGCGAAGTGCTTGTGAGGTGCCTGTGGGTAGACTTGGGGCAGATCATAGGAGAGCTCACAGTCCTGACTCTAGGCGTCCGCCAACAACTCCCATTAACGACGTGCCATTAAAGGCAACATTAGGCCATTAACAAAGCGCAACCACAACGCTTACTACTTATCCATTAACCCTTCCTAATGCAACGCAGTGCCCAACATTTTGGCAATTACTTCATTTTCCTGTTTCAGGAAGAGCGGACATTAACCCACCAAAGGCTCTGGGCTATGAATGAACAAGATTGATTTTTTAAATTCCCAGACAGTATCCAAGACTATAGGGGAAGCTAATGGATTCCCATGTCTCGACTGCTATAATGACCGTGTTTCTCAGGTAGGAATTTCAAAAAACTCTACCTCTGCAAGGGGAATGCAGAATCAAGTATATACTGTGTCTTTGTGTTAATATGTAAACAAATACATTTAATTATCTGCCTTTCTTCTATGAAAGGGAACTAAATTCAACTTTGAAAGCATCAAAGAAAGGATGTGTATCAAATTTGCTCTTATAATTTATATCAAATGCTGCTTTTGTGTACAGGATATCAAAGCTGGAGCCTAATTACTTCCAATCCAGTCAATTTAGACGTGTGATTAGAAACCACTCATTCATTCTTAATTATTGCTGAATCATGTAAATGTGATAACTTTCTTATATGCCAAAGAAGCTTCAAACTTTATTATGCTGGAGGATCCCACAAGCGTTATTGAATTTGTCCTGCTCGCCCATGCCTAATGATGAGCTTGCATCCACACGCAACAACTCTGCCTGTAATCACAGAGGCTTTGAATCAAAGTTTATCTCCCGGTTACTTAAACACTTCTAAGACTTTGTTGAAAAAAAGCTGAGCTCTTAAAGCCCAAGATTTTTTATATTTGCACGATCTTGGTGAGTCTTCAACAACGTTTCAGCAGCACTGATACAGCACACTTTACAAGAAAATAACATATTCCATCAACTGCAGCTTGGATTCATGCTTATAGTGTGGGTTTTTAGTATATACAACTAGACTCACAACATTGTAGTTGCATGCATCTGAGTTTAGCCTTAAAACCGGTATATGATCACATGGTTCAATGGTTTCCAAATAATACTTTTGAGAGTTTGAGCTTATGGGGCACAAATCAATGCACAGAGTGTAGGACTTGCTTTTTGCCTTTCTATTTTCAGCCTATGTAATTACAATCACAGACCCTTTTCCTCCAGCAATCACTGGCAAGTATAATCAACCCAATTAAGGCTTAAAAATGCAGTCACGCTGATAATGAAATAAATGTTTACAGCCTAATAAAATAAATGTTAGGGTTAAAGAGATGCAGCAGATGGTGTGATGCTCCAGATGGAGCCCCTAAAAGTGAGTAATGCTTCTCACTAATGAATATAGTGCCCTTTGAATTACTGACGAGTTTGAACTGATACTCATAAATCGAAGTCCATGAAGTGAATCCTCAAGTTGTTGTAACCTTTTTCATTTTTTCTCCACCTTTTGCAGCTACATGTGTTAATAGGCAGTTTTAAAATATTCCTGACGCATTCGAAACAACCTTCTTGACATCAAAGTGCTCGTCGTTTCGGTAGGTCTCTTCAAGAGGTATCACATCAGACGGGTGGTTTCAGTTTTATGCATACACTCCATAAGCCTGCGAGCCTCGCTTGCCTGAAGCAACGGAGGCTACCAGAGCAGGACTGACTTCCAGGATGTCCGATTATAGATTGGACATCGTTTGTAATCACTTTTATTTATAGCCTAAAGGATCCTCGGCACTAACGTCATTCAGCAAAAAAGAGAGAAAGAGAGAAGAGACTGGTACTGGAATGATTAATCAATTAAGTTAATCCATCCACAGAACATAAATAGTCAAAGAAATGTTATATGTTCATGTCATTTATCAAGCTAAAATGTCAAACATAATGCTGATTCCAACTTTTAAAGTGGAAGGATTTCTCTCTTTTGTATAACTGTAAATTGATATTTTTTGTCTCTTTGTCAGACAAACCAAGCAATTTAAAGAATTTAATGTAATTGTATACCTAAAGATTGATTAGTTAAGAGAAAAAGAATCATCAACAGCTTGTTTTGTATTGATTTGATCACTTGTTACAGTCCTTGCGCACTACAAACACTCTTGCACAACATTGGCGACAAATGAAGATTTTGCAGTGACTAATAAAATACTTATTTTTTATTTGATTGTTTGAATAATTGTTTGGATCGATGAAAGAGATCAGTAAAAAACAAAATTCCCATCCCAATTTCTCAGATGCCAAGGTGATGTCTTTAAATGTCTTTGATGTCTTTTGTTTGACCAACAGTCCAAAATATATAAATTTTACTGTGATATAAAAGAGAGACAAAGCAGCAAATTGTCATTTGAGATGGTTGAACTAGAAACTGGTTGGCATTTGAAAAATTACAAATTGCTATTTGTTTCAGCTCTAATCGTTTATACGGTAGAAATGTCCAACGCTATTGCTACTTTTCTCTGTTTTATATGATTGTAAACTAAATATCTTCAGGGTTTGGGACTGTTGGCCAGATTTGCACTTGTTACTTTGTGATGTGATGGGCATTTCTACTTTATTTTCTGACAGAAATAACAGCTGAATCTGTAATGATAATGATAGTTAGTCGCAGCCAAGACCCCTGCCAAACCCTGATGCTCAACATATTACATATGCAAACAGACAGAGCACTACAGGAGGGTATTGAAACATCCACTGCCCCATCAGACTAACAGCATCCTCACACTGGTAGAAAAATCGGTAGAAATTAGATTTTCTTTTTTTCTTTTTCTTTATATTACCCTAGATAGCAGCTACACATCCCACTATTTACCCCAACTGCACTAATCTTTTTGTTCAAGTACTTGCATGTCTGTCTCCACCACAAGTGCACCCATTCCTATATAAGTGGCCCCGCCCTGTCTTTACCCCTGCGCTCTCATAAAAAGGAAATCCTTTGAACATCTGCGGCACATTGGGCCTTGGGGAGCACTTGTGTTTACTATTATACTATCTGTATGTCCATATTACAGTTGCAGGAGCCTGAGGATACCAATCAAACCCGCTGCCACAACAAAGCCCATGTTGACGGTAAAGGCAGCCTTGTCCACACAGGAGAGCGGGCCACAGAGCCACACACAGCCATGTCCAGAGTGGTGGGGAAAGAGTGGGATGAACTAGCCCTGAGCCCATCACTTCTCTACGTGGGTAAACAAGAATGCATCGACTCACGATCTCAAAGTGCTTCATTAGACACCGCATGAGCCACGGACAAATATGGATGATTAGTGGAAATCTGTTCAAAAGTTGTAGTATTGTCTCAATGTTATGCACAGCACCTACTTTGCCGTATCAATAATGCATGCCTTGTTACGCTGTAAACAACAGAAAATATTAACAGGTAGATATTTCCATTTGTTCAGCAGATGGCGTGTGTAGCTTTCATCACTGGTAATTGCCGTGGCGAGGCTGATACTTTCACATTAGTTGAGCACAGAGTCATGTCGGCTGTTGTGCACTCATAATGACAGGCCTGACCTTCTAACCCTTCACTGTGAAACAGAGCAGGCAATGCTCCCCATTCCAATAAGCCAAACAGCCTGGTTGGTATTAAGAGGGCATGACGGTTTCAAATTGTGTCCTGCTTTAGCTTCTGGCTCCGGGGGGGTCCTAAAGCCTCTGCTGGCTAAACAGAGCAGAGAGCGATGGGAGGAATACATGGAATGCAGATAATACATACAAAGGATTATGTACCTGCTTGCACATCAAATCTGTGTGGTTTCACATTTAATACCCATGGACCAACGTCTGCTTTGATGGGAGTACTGTGAAAGGTTGGAGATTAACATGCGCTGTCCCGCCACTGAGTCTCTCCATGACTGCAGGACGTTCAGATTTACGTGGCGGGACAACCGCTAACATTATTCGGCTGAAAGATTTTACTCGTGTAAACTCCAATGGCGCCGAGCTGTTATTTTCTGTGTGATGAATTTGTGTATTCTATAAACTATTTGTTTATGTGAAATAAATTAAATTGGGTACGAAAGACAATTTATCTTTCAAAAGCAAAGTCACTATAAGTGATATCCTACTTTTTCTAAAGACACATAACAGATAGAAATGTCGCAACAAACCCAATCTTGCGCCTTTTGTTTGTCTCTTTTGTTCCTGTAAAATTAGATAACCACTCTCAGTTTATGTCATTCCACATATGTCACTGTCGTCTTGGGTAGGCGGGTCCTTTAAGGCACGATAATTTCATTAGTGGTAGCTATTGCATTTTCTTTTTCCATTATGACATGAGAAGAAGCCATACATCAGGCTAAGTGCTTTTAACCATCCACCCTGGACGTTGCACATCTTTAAACGCTCCCACTCTGTGGTACATCCCGAACAAGAGCAGAAGAAGCCCTGCAGATCTAACTGATAGTGAGCAGCACACAAACACCACACTTCACACAAAATCTGTCAATGAGCACCTCTGAAAGATATCTAGAAAATATCTACAATATGGCCTAGTGAGCTCGGGGGGGGGTAAAAATCTCAATGGGACTGCTCTGCACAGGCTATCCCCCTTCAAGCGAACTGAGTCAACACGCTGTTCAGATAGTTCTCTGGAGCAACAAGCTGCTTCAACTGCAGGGTCAGACAAAAATGCAGGAGCTCGGGGCAACGGCTCCTCTGAAAGTACAGAAAGGGATATCAATTGTAACAGAACAAAAGAATCACTGATACACAAGGACATTTGCTGTGATGTTTGAAGAAAAAGAAAAAACGAAGCCATAGTGGTAGAAACTACACACGTATTTGGAAATACGCCATGCAAAAGTATTTCTAGCCACGCTAGCGGCATGGCGCTACAGATGGCAACGTCGGTCGTTGGGGCTACCACTTTGTTTCAAACTGAATAGCTCAACAACTATTGCATGGATTGCCATGAAATGTTGTATAGACATTCATGTTAAACCGACAATGAAGCCTATTTACTTTCGTGGTCCCCTGGCGTTTCCTCTGGTGCCACCATGAGGTCAAGATTTTGCTGTTTTGAATGACATATCTCGACAACTATTGGGTGGATTGCATTGAAGTTTTGTACAGACTAGAGCTGTGGAGTCGATTGTTTGATTAATAGAGCAACAGAAAAGGAATCAGTAATTCTTTTGATACTCAACGAATCATCACTTTTGATGCCCAAGTACAGACATTCATGCTCTCCTCAGGATGAGTTGTAATTTCTTTGGGGACACCTTATCTTTCCCCATAGTGCTTCTTTAGGTCACAATTTTAATATCCGATACTTTAATGTGCCAAATACCTGCAAAAATAATGGCTTTCTCGTCATACTCATCTGCACTCAAGTTTTTAGTGTCTTGCAAATTAGCAAAATGTTAGCATGTTAAATGGTTAGACTATGACGGTTAACATTATAAGCATCATACCTGCTAAACAGCAACATGATAACACTATCACTGTGAGCATGTTAGCATGCTGTGTGTTCTTGTTTTATAGCTCACTAGAACTTCTCAGCAGAAGGGAAAACAACATGTACAAACTGAGTAAGAGAGAAAATCACATCTAAAAAATTACTTTCTTAGCCGCCTACTCTTATGTTAATATTAAGAACATGCATATTCGCAGATGTAATGACCTGAGATATGAAAATGCAATGAACACAATACATTACTGAGGACAATAATACATATATTCATTCAAGCATGGTATCAGAGGAAATGGCAGCCCGAGCAGAAAGGTGACAATTATTAGAAACCCAGTGGGAGATATTATTGTATGAACAAATGACAAACGGTGGCTGTGATATGCTCTTTGTTTGGTGTGTCCGTTTGTGTTGGCTCTGTTTATACATGAGCGTGCTGTGACAATGAAACAGGTAATCCTGAGATTTCCTCAGAAAAGAGCACTGACACTCACTAAAACAGAGTCGCTCCATAGTCAGTTTTACTTTGCTGTGTGACCAGACCCTGCACGAAATTAAATTAAATCACCATCATTATATGAGGAAATGATGTGTCATCTCTTCCTGTATCCACTACTTGTACGTGGGGGGAAATGAATGGCAGGATAATGGGTTATAGCATCTTCATTACTCAAAATTAAACCCTGCAAAATTCATTTAACAATGTCCTCACTCTAGACGAGACAGGCTCTGTAATAAAGCAACTTTATATGGCAAGAGCCTCGAGTAGACAGGCTGCTTGTGAGTATGCTCTTAAACGCTCCTGCTTTTTCTTTTGCGACCACCTTGCCATCAACACACAGTGAAATAAGAGTCATGCACGATGTTTTCCTGCGCCAAGAGTATAAGTCATTATAAAAGTCGGTGTTTAAAATGCAGCAGTGGGATGTGTAATGCATAGAGATTGTCCCCAGGAACACGAGGCTACTTGACCTCATAAGACGTCCCATTAGAAAATTCCGTATTGCATCTAATTAACAGACAAGCATCTCTTCACCTTGCTTGTAAGGTCTGGCAGTGGAACAGCTGAATACTTAAGAGCAAAGAAGAGAGTCTTATCACAAGACATCCAACACATCCACCAGTCATTCATCAGCCAAAGCATCGCGAGTGCGATAGCCGCCACACGACTTCTCAGAACAAAATCTGATGTTGAATCTGAGGACGTAAGGCTGCTCTTTCTGATGATTTTTTGTTAACGAGATCGTTTTGATGCAAGGATTACATTGCTTCTCACATAATCATGGTTTTTCCAAGAAGTTGCACATCAGAAAGTGGCCCTGGGCCAGAGTGGAAGTCTAAGTGTTCAAGGTCTGGAATGTGAAGATCTTTCATTGGAGGATTAATGATTTATGTACAGTGAAGAGCGAGCAACCCTTCCAGACAGGTTTCAATAATAACAACCTACCTTTTAATGAATAGACTAAACATGTTCTCTGAAGCCTCAGTGGGTATTTAAAACAACATCCAAAGAATACTACAATACTGCTGTTTGTCTATTACTTTTAGGTTAGTATTTCAACTGTTTAGTTAAAGGTTACCTGGTTATGTGCCAATTTTGGCTAATTATTTAAATGGCCAGTCCATATTTCTTTGGCTATACGACCTGTACACAATTTTAGGTAAATATTTTAGGTGAATATAATGTTTGTCTCTTAAAGGGCCAGTGTGTATGATTTGGCAGCATCTAGTGGTGAGGCTGCAGCCAAGCGTGTCGGAGAACTGCAGTGGCGGATGCAAAGAACACAAATGGCCCTATCTCGAGCCAGGCTTTGGTTTGTTCTTTCTATGCTACTGCAGAAACATGGCAGTGCAACAAAGTGGACTCGGGAAATAGGGCCCGCTCTATATGAAGTTATAAACGGCTCATTCTGAGCTAACGCAAATACAATCATTCTCATTTTCAGGGGATCCAGGAAAACTTAAGAAAACATGCTTATTATATTATATTACATTTCTACCAAAAGATCACCTTAAATGCTACACACTGACCCTTTAACAGACCGTAAAACCCATTAATCCATTTATTTTACTATTTTAACACTTGGTGTTCAGGCGTGTACAGACAATTAACTCAGGTTGGTGGGATGTGTGGACTCAGTATTGTAGCCAGTAGCTTGCTGGTTATTGTGACAATAAAATTAATAAACATCAGCATCACATCAATTGGGAATCTAATAAATAAACCAGCATGAAATCCAAATGAGTAAAGCAAGTTTACTACCATTGTAAGAAAAACACCATGATTTGAAATTTCAAGGGCAGTATCCAGCATGTAAGAATATGCCTGGGCTTTTTTCCCTTTCCCATGAGCATATTCTAGACCTCCATAAAGGTTCAAGGGTAGTCCCAAGTGTATTGATATATGGATGACCCAGAGAAGATGAGCCAGCCATTTAATCTTCTATCTTTTTCACACTTAGGCACTAACTGTTAGTGACTAACGGACTGTTAGGCTTTTAATTCCAATCAGAAATATACTCTCGCTAAACCCTGTGAAAGAGAATCTCCTTGAATGAGAACTCCTGTCTCCGGCAAGTTCAACCGAAGCAGTATATAATCAAAGATAGCTTCGGGCACTCGCAGACTGCCGCAGCAGTATATGTGGGAAGAATGGTGGACATCGGCACAACACAAAGAAACAGCTTTTTAAAATGGCGAGAATGTGAATACCGAGGTCAAATGGAGACACAAGACTGTTCTGTTGCATCTCAAAGGCAGTGCGTAACTGGGAGCAGCACAATGTATCATGAATGAAACATTGCAAAACAGCATCTGAATGAATAGAGAATTCTAAGTATTGTGGATGAGCTTTTGGCCCATCAGAGGACGATTCAGAAATGAATGGAAGACAAAACTCCATGTCATTTTATTGGTTGGCCCCGGGCTCCAAATGGATGTTTCACCTTTTGTACAAAAGCTGTGTCAACCCGCCTGACTCCCTTGAACCAAAGTCAAAACAAATGCCTAACACACTAGCAATCTCCTGTCTTGCCACTTGAGTCTCATAAATAGGCAGAGATAAAGATTTTATGGAAGTGGAGGCATAAATATCCGAGGTTCACTAAGAACCCCCATCATGGGTCAGTAAGAGCCCCTGCTGCTGACGCTCCGCTGTTAGCGGTGGGAACAGTGTCTTTGTCTTTGCCTAATCTAGAAGATACATTTTAATGAGAAAAAGAAGTTCATTAAATGTAATTTTCAAAAACAAAAGCCACATAAGCACCCACTCTGACTTTTCATACGCCCCTTTATGTTATTCCTTAAATATTCTCTGAGGTCGAACGATTAACATCACAGTTAATGGAGAGCGCTCAAAGAATTCATTAAACATAGCAATGACTCTAATGGAGAATTTGAACAAAGATCCAGGCCCTGCTAAAGATGGGTGTGGCCACAGGCTTTTCATATGGAGGAGAAACCCCCACCCTCCCCAGTCAGGTTGCACATGTGAAGTGCAGGGAGAGGCAGCAGCTACTCTGTGCCCTCTCCGAGGGGTGTGTTTGCTGTTCCATATTAATGACAAAGAGAGGAGCGGGAGCAAGAAGTCACTATCATACACTCATTTGTTAAAAAAGAGCCGGCATCACAATACAGTCGGCGGGAGTCCACAGGAAATCCAGTGAAAGCTCGGGGCTGCGTCAATGACAAAAGAGAGAAACAACCTCACTTTTTGTCCCCGAGACAAGGGCGGCCCAATCTCAGAGTGCTGTTGGGCTTTCACCAAAACCAAGGATACCTTCATGCATTTCAATAGGGGTATTCCTGCATAAAGAACGAAGCACTACTGCATAGCAGTCATCCCTCTCCTGTTGTTAAGCCTTTCTTTATAGCTGAAACAATAGAACTCTGGTCCCACCCCTTGAATAACAAATAAACCATTATTTTGCACGGCAGAGCGAGGAACCTGTGTGCACAATGAGGAAAGTGAGAAAATGGCAAAGAGTAAACTGAGACGTTAGTCTGTTTGGTAAAACACCAAAAACGCTTTCCCAACTCAGTTCAACCAAGTGAAAAGTCAACAACGTGCTAAATTCAACCGGCCTTTCTTAACCTGGCTGGCAAATGACACCGAGTAAAACGACAGCTGAAGAGGCCATTTTAGCTGAGATTATAAAAATTAAATACATCTCACACTCTGGTTCTAAAAGTGGGGCAAACCGGTCACCAAAGTGTAATTAAGATTCACTTGCCGCTGTTTTACTGATAATCATGTGCGTAAAACTGTCACGGGCGAACAAAAGACCTTTTTCTCATTGAGTCATTGCCTCAGAGTGATTGCTTTTGCCACACAAGTCCTTTCATTTTCTCAATGCAAAAGCGCTCATACATCTCCCATCTCGGGGAGTCCAGCAGAGAGAGAATTGCTCTCTCTGACGCGTAGGAAACTCAGCATGTTCATGTGGTAGCTCATATTTCTCCAGCGCTGTCTCACTGCAGCTCATCTAAAGGTGAAGTTTGATTTAGTAATGAGATTTTTGGAGCAAATCTTAAAGTCCATACAACAGTTTTTAGAGCTTCAGCCATGAAAAGCCATAACCTCTACAAGTTATAATCGAGTGAACAATTAGGCGAAAACTGTTCAAATGTTGCTCAATGTGAGCAAACTGTTTTTAACAACTGCACACATACAAGAAGCACAATGACACAGTCGGCCTCTTCACGGCCCTAAAAACCTCCTCCACCTCCTCCACCTGTTCAGTGTCCTGATGGATGTGTGTGTGTGTTGGGGGTGGACGGGGGTTGTCCCCCAACCCACTGTGTGATGGCCGACAGACCCAAAGAAATCACTATTACATGATTATATTCAACTGTGTTACCTCAGAATTAAAGTTTTGTCCAATTGTACTCGTGTTTGCACAATCTAGGACCATTTGTTTGTCTGTTTAATTCAAGGTCTACAGAAGCTGAGCAGCTACCCCACCATATGGTCAAGATGCATACGTTATAAGCATAATTTCTCTGGGGACAAGCTGATGCATCGGCCTAATTTCTTGTAAATTGTAGTATCCACAGATTTTTCAGGTTACCGATCAACCCTTATATCAAATTTCTGAGTTGCACTAAAAATCTGCTCTTTGCTCTTGTGCAGCATCAAAGATTATGTAACAGCCATGTTTCAGTTTCATCATAACTTTCGGTTATTTTTAGTTGTACGTCACCCTTAGCTTCCTCTTTATTTTTATAGCCCACATCCGGGCTATAAAGCGCTGCTGCCAGGGGCGCTAGTAGGAATCCTGGACCCCCTGATGGGAAGTGACACTGGGCTCCCCCACCCCATTTCTGCTTTAATTTACAGTACGACCCCGCCTGTCTGAATGGCCCCCTCTTGTTTGAGGAGCCTATGAAAGTGTCCCCCTATTTTCTCCATCTGTTCTCAAATTTTCACTGATTTCATATGCTGATCAAGGCCAGAGGAAGAAATAATGTACAGAAGGATCCTTATTATACACCTGTGCCTTTCATTCTATCAACTCCATCAACTCACATTGTTATTCTTAGGTGAGTAATGGCATATGTCTCACTTCCTACTCAATACTAAGGTCTTTTTCATCAGAAACACAAGTACACTAACTGTGTGATAGCAGAAAAAAAATCCACTTCACACTTTTGTTCCACACAGAGGACTGAGAGTCCTCACAGGGCTTTTTATGAGACATTACGAGCTACCAAATCTGGGTTAAGCATCCAGCAGTGTAATGAGTTGTGTGTGGTTGTCACATTTGGGGACTTTTTAAGCATTCTAATTTCAAAAAGTAAGAGGAACTATGGATTAATAGGCACTTTGTTTCCTTTGTTAGTTTAAGATCTTTTGCACCCATAAATGAATCTTTCAATGCTGCAGATTTTCATACTACCTCATGTTTTTCCTCGATTATTCAGATTGTTAAATTTGATTACACAATTTGGTTACGTTCTGTAGCTTGCCATTAGCGAAATCCGATCAAGAAACCACTAAACCATTTTAAGAGAGTAAGTATTAAAGTGACAGCACCAAGTAAAGATGCAGCATTTCTATTCAAAGTCGTGATTCGGCTGAGTTGCCATCCTTCTCATGAATGCATTTGAATTTTGCATGAAGAGATACAATGCAAGTCGCAAAGAAATCTCTTTTCAAAGAAGAAACAACCACGAGCAGTCTTCAAACATCAAGAGGAAAGCGCCTATAAACAAGACGAGACGTGCACATGCACACAAATACATAGTTGTACACAATCTCCCAAGTAACACAAGTGTACAATTAAAGCTGTTCTTTCCTGTTCCTGTGCATTAACATCACAGCGCTCACGAGACAGGTCTGAGCATAACCTAGTTAAAGATGAAAGAAAGGAGACAGGCTCTATCTCAGGTGAAATTGGGTGACCCCCGCAAGAGATTAGTCCATTAGCAAAAGGGAGAGCCCCACTCGCTTGACAAGTAATACCAGCTGTGACACCGAGCGCTGCCTGTCTGTTCAGGAGGGGGGGGGGGGTAAGGGTGGTGATGGTGGTGGTGGTGGTGGTGGGGGAAGGGTGGAGACAAGGGAGTGAACAAAAAAACAGATGCATCTTTCTGACTATTTGTTCTAAGAGTTATTCAGAGCTCTGTTTTTCTGTTCTACCCGGTTGTGGCCATGGCTCGGCCTACACCGACGAAGCCCCGGCAGCTGTTATTTTTTTCATCAGTTCCAATATAATAAACACAGGCCTGTTTTTTTTATTACAACCATCGATGCAGTTTTTATTGCAAATCCCAAACTCAATAAAGCCTTTCAGTCAGATTTCTTTGCCCGTAGTGAGCAAATTGAAGAACCACAAATATTTCTGTTTTGTAACTATTCAAGAGAGACCTTCGTTTTTCACAAGACCGACCATCTGTTGTGTAGGCAAACACACACACACACACACACACACACACACACATGTTTTGACCATCACTTCAGGCAGCCTGCCAACTAAACACACAGCAGTGTGGACGACCATAAAGTCTAACCTCATTACCAACTCAGTGCACTCTCCTCCTGTCTCAAGCACACAGCACTGCAGCGGCACAGCGGTGTAAAAACACCTTAAAAGGGCCATTCATTTCCTCACAAATAAACCACCTGAGCCTGACTGATAGGTGCTGCATGGTGTAAATTTTTTTTTTACAACAGGCGCCACTGGGGTGTGACGGGGTGTGACGGGGTGGAAGAAAGGGAGTACAGTGAGATCAACCTCTCCACCCCTCTCCTTTCCAAGGGAGTACTTTGAGCTCCTGTGCAGCTTTGCTTAATGGCCTGGCTGAGTGATGTGAGCACATGGTGCTGCTACCTGTTGGCCTGACACAGCAGACAACAAGGGAGCCTGGAGAAAGGCATAACCACCTTCTCCACATGAAATACCAAGCACGAAATGAGGACTAAGAGTTGTTGAAAAAAAAAAAAAAAAAAGGCACACATTGTCCAAATTTGAAAACCACAACTTAATGGCAGGTTGCTGCATTCACATCACGCCCAAGGAACCGTATTTCTTTGCTGTACCTTTGACGCATTCACTTGTACAACCAATTTCAACTGTTCAAATCCACAATGAATCCAATCCTGCATGAAATTACTAGTGGGAGACTGTCAAAAGCGCTTTCCCCACAGCCAATAAGCAGCCCATAATTACAATAATTCAGACAGGATGTAAACGCAGCATCATTCTGCTGGACAACCTGCATTCACAGTATAAACCACATGAAAATGAGGCATCATGATGACATCATGGCATGAGCACATGTGAAGCCTGGGTGATGATGACTACCTCACTAACTGCCTCTCCCATCATGTAGGGGGTAAACAAAAAAGGGTGGCACAATGGACAATATTTCATCTCACATATGCCGTTTATACACAAGAAAAGTCACTTTCATAGATATGACCAGGAATGTAGAATATTAAAACATTTACTGAGGTGAGTTAAGTTAAAAGAAACAGCTTGGTCTTATTTAGCCTGACTTTTTTTTTATACGTTATAAATAATTAGATGTAGATTTTTTGTGTATAATCGAACACAATTGTCATGGATACTAATGACCACTGCATTATATGTGGTTTATAGCAATACACAAAAATAAGATAATCAATGTTTCATGACTTGTAATTAAAAAAAAATGATAAAAAAAAAACAGAAAAGGCTATTCTCGCATAGATTCATACGCAAACCATATCCACATAAATCGAGCATCAATGACTAGATACTTTCTACGAGTAACATGAACTATATTACAGCTCACTAACTTAAACAAAAAGAAAACCACGAGCGACAGTGCTCCACTTCTCCCCTGGAAATGTGATCGATAACCCTGGCTGAAGTTTTGGTGCGTGCGAGTGCTGGGACTTTCCCCCTCACATGGGCTGCTCGCGGCTCCAGTGCACGGACGAGCCCCGCGTGAACATCCCCGCCGCCCGGGTATTGGGACAAAAGCTTACCTTGGCGGAGGAGCGTGGCAAAGAGGAGCGCGCACACGCAGCTGGCGGACAACAAGTGCATCCTTGCGGGTCTCTCAGATCCTCAGTCGGCTGCTTGTTTCAGAGGTTTGTTAAACCACTTGGTGGAGGGGTTTTTTTCTTCTTTTTTTCTGTAAAGTGGATTAAACTCAAATGGTCCTCGCGAGCTCCTGTGGCTGGTGTTCAGTTCGGATCTTCTTCTCTCAACGTGGCATGTGCTCACCAATTCGCGCTCACGTCAGTGCAGTAGGAACAGGTAATTGCGAGGAGCGCACAGACGAGCACGAGGGCGGGGGATACTGTCTGCAGCTCCGCCCCCCCCCCCCCCCCTGCCGCCCTCCCGCCCTCGCCCCCATCACTCCCTCTTCCTCTCCCTCCCTTTCCCCCTCCAGCTGCACCCCCCCCCACCCCTCCCCCCCGCCACCCTCCTCCCACACACAAGTGCGCACCCCACCCCTTTTCTTAGACCCCCACCCCCCACTCCTCTTTTTCACCCCCTTTACTCTCATCTTCAACTCCTCTTCCTTCCCCCCACCCTTCTCTCTTTCCAACATGCGCCCTCACTCTGCATGCAAGCACACATGTAGACACACACACACACACACACACACACACACACACACACACACACAGAAGAGAAATATTCACTCAAGCAGCACCTCAGACTTGTCTCATGCAGAATACCCAGAGGTACAATAAATACCCAATCCTAAACCTGCATTCAAAACTTAACTGACATAAAAGTACATGTTAGTACTTGGCGCTTAAGGTCTAGAAAAGTGCTCTACAAATAAAATGTATCATTATTTTCTTCTTCTTCTTCTTCTTCTTCTTCTTCTTCTTCTTCTTCTTCTTCTTCTTCTTCTTCTTCTTCTTCTTCTTCTTCTTCTTCTTCTTCTTATTATTATTATTATTAGTGGTAGTTGTAGTAGTTGTAAGTATTTGCATTAACATGTATCTAGCAGTAACCTGACAATCATTTTCTCAATTAATTAATGAGAAGATCAGTTGGTCTATTAAACCCTCATATTTGAGAAGCTGGATCCAAAGAATTTATCATTTCTGCTTTTCGATTCTCTATGAAGTTGCAGATTACTTGTTCCAGATGAGCTGAACGATTGCGTTCCTCCCCAATTCAATGACAGTTCAATGTCAAAAAGCTGTAAGAATGACACGGCTGTTTTTGTTCCAGAAAAGTTGACATTTAGATTTTCTTTTTTTTATTTTATTTGCTATTTTTACCTCACTGCAGTGACATTTGATGAGCTTATCACAGTGAGAAATCTGCATCTGGCAAAGTAACTTGTACCTACAGCCGTCACATAAATGCAGTGAAATATACGGAGTACAACGTCTACATCTGAAGTGTAGAAAAAGTAGATGTCTGCCAAGACGGAGAGTGACAGAAGCTAAAAATCATACTTAACTGCTGTCACTGAGTAAATGTACATGCTACTTTCCACCTCTGCTGTCTCCAACACACACTCACACACACACACTAACACACACTCACACACACACACTAACACACACAAACACACACACTTCCAGATGCATGCCCGTACAAACACATACTGAGGTATACTTTGAATCAACCCCCACGCCCCAGACTAGAGGCAAGATGTGACACGGAGCTTTGTGCCTCACAGGCAGAGGACAGAAGGTTCATGGTAAAGCAGGCTATAGGATGTGGGTCCAAGGTTAATTATAATGAGGAAATTTCCACATAAATTATTTAGCTGTAATTAATTATTCAAATCCTTGCCCATATCTCCTTAGTTTTCAATTATTTCACAAAGCACATTCAAGAGCAGTGCCACAATAATTAATATCCATACAATAACTATGTTAATAATGAGGATTAATGTGAGTGCTTTGGCACTGACTTCTCCGCACTTGCACTCGTTTATGGCTCCGTTTAATCTCATAGCTGCCTGTATTTACTCGCATGTTGTGTCGTGGTTTCAAGTCAGGGTTTCTCCTGCGATGACAAATAGATCGTGACGATAGATGAGAGCGGTTTTCTGTTCCACGCTCTAAAAACGGTTATAACAGTGACTGTCTCGTCGAGTCCATTTCAGAAGTTGGGTAAAAATAACATCAGTGCACGTAGAATGTCATTAAAACCGCACTCGTTGCAAAATGAAATGATTTACCCCTGTGCTGTAAATGCATGATCATGCTTGTCTGATCACAAAATGTGTGCGTCTGTGCACAATGTGTGTTGGGCCGGGGGAGGAAATCTATTGGGGTGAAGAAGTAAGTATTCCTCACCCTGGGTGCAAAATTCATGTAGGTCTGTGATGGTTTGTGCAAATGGAGTGAGGGCACAGGCTGTGAAAACCTAATGCAATTTGATTAGAAGTTAACCGCAAAGCAATATTTTTCCTGCCTCAGTGCGCCGAGTGCAAAAGAGAACTACTTTGCTTTTTTTTCCCGTGCGGGTGAAAGTGAATGAGACTGACTGATGACCGAGCCTGGAGTGTGACGTTAAATTACCTAAAAATAACTTCTTGGTCATAATTGGGATTTCAGGTGAGGCTGGTCAAGGACTACATATTGAAAAACACCAAAGAACAAAAACAGAGCCCCAAATCCATGTCACCAAAATGTCTAAACCTATGAAAAAGCTGTGCTGAAACTTCAATGGAATAAATGCAGCTGAAGCTCAGGTTTACTTTGTATTCACAGGAGACCATTTTCAGTCAGTCCCCATGACTGTAGAAAGAGATTACACACAGACTAATGAATTACAATTTATCATGTCATATTGGAGGAACTGTAGCAGCTCCAGCTTTATTTATTTGATGAAAGAATGAGCGCTCCAAATTTGACATCTTGCGAGACATCTTGTGACACTGCTCCTGCTATGAGCATGGAAACAAACAACCTCGCAATGCTATGGACTCAGGCAATGAAAGTACATATTTTTGACATTCGGCAGATGCTGCAGACAGGAAATCTTTTTTTCATCTTCTCCCCCACCCCAACTGGCTTATGTTGCAGGTCTACATTGATAATCATAGCTGGGTTTCAAGTATAAAAATAATTAAATTCAGCTTTGTCAGAATGAATAGAAACAACAGCAGTAACCAGAAATGGTGGTGCAGCGTAGGTTATTCAACGGGATATTGATCAGTTACGGCCCTGTGGTGGTCAGTTCTCTTGTCCGATGAGTCATGTTCACCCAGATGAAGTAGCAAATATGGCACACGTTAATTTGGCTCTTCTCCAGGTGTTGTGAAAATCAAATTCCTCCCCAATCCCTTGGAGGTGTTGGCCACTTCACAACAGCTCCTGGGAGGCAGACAAGTGATTAGTCTCCTACAGATTGGGCTTCAGTAAACTATGTCAAGCAGCGAACACAGTGACCCTGACATTTTCAGCATGGCCAAGAGAGGGGAAGATCCACTTAATGGCTAGTCCTGTGCCGGGCAGCAGCCACAATTTGGATCGATAATTGCTTCATTAGTTAATCTGATTGAGTGTGTGAGCAGCCTGTAGTCGATGCTGAGTTACCTCTCTTTCTGTGAGGAGTCTGCGTTTTATTGATTTCATTGTTCTGTGTAGAGCCTAACTTTTCCCCTCAAATGATCCTCACATTTATAGAAAGAAAAGGAGAATGGACCTCTTTGTTTGAGCTCCTCATGCCATCCATATTTCACTTATATTAAATCAGATCAATAGAAACTGCTTTTTGATAACAACAGTAAAACAAACGAGGAGACCAAAAGGCATGTCTTGTGTTGCTAGGTTGTTATGTTTCTGGTGGTTTAAAAGGGCATCTGTGTCAACATTAATTAGCATGCACAGAATGTTCTGTATATCTCTAAGCCTAAAACCATTGTTTAATTTGAGTGGGAGCTAACGATAGATGTTGTGTGCGTATTACTTTACTAACTGGTGTCATTCAGTTATTATGCAGGACCTTTAAAGCTACATTAACTAATATTCTACGGCCACTTGGAGGCAACTGAAATAAGCTGACATTCACATGACAAACCTTGTAGTTGCCTATTTCACAATTACATCAAGTAACATTAGTGCTCATTTGAAGTTGTGCTTTTGGCCACCTAAGGAATATAAGTCCAAAATTCCATTTGATTTTGCGACATTTTGGTCTCCACCATATCTGGCTTTTTAGATGATTGGCTTTTATATAATATATTCTTTCTCTTTCTTTCACAGTTCTTTTACATTGTATTGTCAAATCTATTAATACTCTAGTAGAACTGGAGTATTAAAAATATATGAACGTTTTGTGACGCTAGTCTCCTTCTAAATGACAGGAAAAGTGGTTTTGAGCCCATTAAGGGGTTGAAAATGAGCGTGTACGATCCTTAAAATGATAAAGTACATTATTTACTACACTATATCTTTGCATTAGTACTTTGATGTGTAGTTGGTGTATATTTAGCCTTTGAACCTGATGTCACACTGCTCCTTAGTTCTTAATTAAATGTCTTTTCACCCTGTGTGGTTTTTTTCTTTTTGTCCTGCGTGTCGTCAGTTAATCCTGTACTGTGGAACCGTGTTGTAGCATGTCAGTGCAAATTTACCGAGACAAATTCCTTGTGAAACCATTGTGCTTGGTGAAAGAAAGCGATCGCATGCCCTGTATGGAAAGATGCTCCAGAGAAACTACCGCAAATATTAGGAGAAAAAATGTAATAAAAAAAATACTCTTATACTATTCTGCTGTCCTACATGATTGTATTTAATTATCATATGATATAATTTTTCTGAAGAGGAAATTCCACACATTTATACTTGGAGTAAACAACACTTGCATGAGACATTTGCTTTATCCATGACATTTAGATCAAGGCACAGAAGCAAGACTTCAAAGACTGCAAAGACTTGCTCAACAGTGACGATTTTGATGAAAGCACATTCATATTTGTCGTGTTTCTTGAACCAGTTCTTGCTTTTCAACACTTTCCTACCGAACAGGAAGCCCAAATATTAACAGATAACATTAAATCAAGTAAAATGGATTATTTGAGGAATTAATATAAAGGGCAAGGAAACCAACTCGGCTGATTGTGGATACAATCTGTGAGGCAGAATCAATTACACCGAGGGCTGTGGGGGAAGAAATAGAGTTCAGATGTATTACAGGTGAAATGTTCGCAGTCTGACTCTGCCTGCATCCTGTGCTGGATGCAGCTGTTGGTGTGTGATATATTTGACAAAATCTGGCAGGCTTGGCTGCTAGTTGTGTATTTTTTTTGCCCAATCACCTGGTTGTGAATGCATAAATGTAATTTACTGGCAACATGAAAGGCTAAGAAATTATTCATGAAGTTGTAGACCATTCTGCTACAACTCAGGCATCTGTCACCTGTCAGTATTGTTTATTTCTCACCTAAGCCTGAAACTATTTGTTGGTTTGTCAGTTAATGGCAGCTCATTGCCGGTGGAATCTGCAGTACTTAAATGCCGCCTGCTGCAGGCTGATGCTTTGAGCAACAACCCAGAATAAACACAAATGGCAGATTCTTGTTATCCCTCTTTAATAACAGCAAACGTTTCAGGAATACGTCCTCTGCCACTTGCTCATAATGACGCGCAGCACCCAAATGTTCCATGAAATTAACTCTTAAACAAAAGATAAGTCATGTTATGGCAATTCTGTTATTAGAATTGAAAAAGTTAGAACTCCTTGCTGTGTAGGGATTTCAAAGGCAAAGTTGTTGGAATAATTTGTCATTTGCTTGTGATTTTTTCTCTCGCTCTCTTTTTTTTTCTTCTTTCTTTTTACAATAAAGTGGTGAACGCAGGTTGACATTCTGTCGCTGGTTAATCTTTAAAAGAGAAGGGGTAGATACCAGCCGAACTGAGATACAATCTAGATATATTGGAGTGAAAAGGGCATGTCAAGAATATAAAAAGGATGACAAAGTAATTAAATATAAAAGATTGGAAAAAAAAATTCTCCAACAACAAACGAATCAGGTGGTGCCATTTATGGTCCGGGAGTAAAGACTTGTGGGATTTCATCAAAATGTAGTTTGTACAATATAGAAGAAGAGTTACTCCTGCTTTCAGCCACAGAGGCCTGTACAGTCTGTTTTGAGCTTAGCATACATTACAATAATCCTGCTCTCATTCAGCTGTTGGAAAATGTGTCACCAGACGACGTTTTGAGTTTGGGAAGGTTATTTGTTGGGAAGTAGCGATAATAATGGATTGTTGTCACTTTTAGAAATTAGTTCATTTAATTTAAGCTGAGACAAATCCCCCATACCACAGCATTTACAGCCTAAGCTCGTTGGGACTTCATACAAATACACACAGCAAAACAGCAAGGTAATACAAGAAAGATATAGATAAACAATTTAAAGCACCCGATCATCTATGACTATATCTGATCCTGACAAATTGCTTCAACTTAAATTCCAACATGGATGCCACAAACAGATACAAATTGTTTTAGAATATGGTATCACAATGGCCCTGAGCTGCCCCTGAGGGACAGCCGCAGAAAGCCCAAGAGGTTTCTCCGTGTCACTGAGTGCCTGAGGAGTCAGGTTATGTTGACGTTTACATATTTTAATAGTTTAATATTAGCACATTTAAAATGAGGATGTGAGATCTTCACCTATGCCAAATTTGAAGCTTCATGTGCAAGTTGCATAGTAACTTAAAGCTGGTTTGCGAGACTTTTTCATATAAATGAACGTCCGTTACGTTGAAACCTTTCCTCAGACAAGTTCACACATTCTGATTAAGCCTATCGCCACCTGGGAAAGCTCTTTGTTCTTCGCAGTATACCAGAGTTGTTTTGTCTGGCGTCTGTGGCGAATTTCCCGTGCTGGCGTGCCAGAAGTGATGCGTTTTACGTCAGCCAGAGCCAAAAGGGGCCGGAAGCAGGAGAGTTGATAGCGTCAATGTAGCAGCGAGTATGGCGGTAAATCCTAAGAAGCGTCCAAGAAAATGTTGTAGGCTGGATGCTTCAGATAAACAAAGAAAGAGGAAAGATTAAAGCCTATTCCTGTATTATTAGTTTAAATCTCAACCTTTACAGAGAGGTGGATGCTTTCATCGCACCCATTCAAGATTTATTCCAGTTTGGCATGATATAAATATGGAGTGGTTTCCAAAATAGCTAGTGAAGCTAGTTTGCAGTGAAACAAAAACATCTGTAGCTCCCCAACCTTTTTCTGAATTTATGTTTGTCTCCATCTAAGAATAGGACTTGTCTTTTTATTCTGAGGGGGTGTCAGATTTCGGATTGCACCACTGCTTACAATCCTTGTGCAGGTCCCAACTGGTGACAGTCACACACAAATACAAACACATTACATGCATTGACAATACTCTCGCTTTTTTTATTTTTTCTCTCTGAATTAATTTGTTGCATGTTCCTTCACGCTGAGGCAGTTTTACTACTCACTGTTTCTGCCTTTAACTTGAGGTTACAGTTTCCTGATTCCAAAACATCTCTGCTATCAGATGCTGTTTGATTTCTCCCTAGACTTTTCTGATCGCTAGATGTTTGCTAGATGTCTGAGGTGAATCTTCGCCAAACAATTTCACATGAAGCATCTTCCAAATAAATCAGTTTAAAATGCCAGGAACAGAAACTAACAACCAACCAATAATTTTATATTATTGGTTGGTTATTATTATATTGAAGTATGTTGCATTACCTGGGGATTTCAAACTATAAAAATGGCAACAAATTAAACTTAATGAGGGATTATACTGAGCTTCTAATTAAAACAGTGTTTTACTGTAATCATAACAGCTTTTAGCTGAGATGATAACTTTTATATTTTCTGGGTTTAATGTCTCTGTGTCTTTGCATATTTTTCTTTTGTCTGTCAATCTTGATGTCCTTTCTTTGGCCTCGGCCTGGAGAGCACTTTGTAAATCCTGTTTAGAAAAGCACCACATATAAAGTTTGCACACTTACTGACTTCCTAATACCTTGTTTGCAGGGTGTGAAAGAAGAACCTTACAGGTGTCACCTCACACCGCTGCTGTAAAGCCGACCATTGTCTAGGGAAACAATGCGGCTCCAGCCCTACCCTCAACAGTCCAACACATAGATCTGATTAAGACTGTTTAAACACAGGCGGTTGCACTGCAGAAGAGAGACGACTAAAGCCCCCTGACTCTGGAATGTGGAGGGATTGGAGCCTCTTTGCCCTGAAGGTTTAATGCCGGTCTGGGGCAGGAGCAGTGTTCTGTTTGTTGGCCCACGCAGGGCTGACATTATCACTTCAACGACCCCGGGCTGCGAATAACAAGCCATAGTGTTTATGCTTACAAGCGGTGACCTACGAGAACATTAGTACAATTAGCCCCACCTACATTTACAACACACCTCCAACCAAACGGATGTTAACATAACAATCGGCTCTGCTTCTAACCAGTTTTCCCTTTGCCTCATGCCGTGCCCATGACAATGTTACTTCAGCTGCAGAGAGTGACAGCTGTGTGGTGCAGAGCTGGCGTTGTAGCAGAGTAGAGCGCTGTAGAGTCGTAGTTCGCAGTAGAGGAGAGCACGGTGTTTGGGATTGTTTTAATTTAGGACTATTTCAAAGAATGTAAAGGACCCTGATATCTGCCTGAGGGCGAACAACAGCACATATCTAAAATCTGGCCTTGCATTCATTCCCTCTGTTTCTGTTTAGTGTTCACATGTGTTGCTCTGTTGCTCATGTTTACATTTAAATAACTGTGACATGCCCCAGGTAAAACTGACTTGTTTGATTTGTGTTGGCCGTCGGGTGTACTTTTAATGACATCATGTTGTTTTGTTTAGTCTCTCTGTGAATGTATTCACTGGCATGTGATGAAAATATTAAGATCAAATTACTCCAATGAATGAAAATGCTAAACATTTTGTGGAATCACTTTATAGACGTGAAAGGCTTTAATCAGCTTTTTGATGGAAATACTCCAGGCTCGAATCTGCATCTTCAAATCTCAATCTGATCCTATCTATGAAATCTACATGGAACTCATCCTGCTAAGTCCGTACTGTGGATTTAAATATAAATACATATATTAGGCCACTTTGGGCAAAAACAGCTTCTGTGTGTGAACTTGTGGGACATTTACAGTGTAATTCATTGCTTGACTGAAGCTGCCGTGTCCCTGCTGCTCTTACTCTCTAGTGCTTATTTTCTCCATGCCTCAATCTAAACAATTACTCTTTGCAGCTAATTTCCCTTTTGTTTTATGCATTTCATATGTAGATTAGCTAGCTGTGCTATTCAATCCAAACCTGTTCTGGCAAGACAGCTCTGAATTCCATAACTTCTTATTACTGAGGCTGACGTGCTCTATATAACCTTCTAGAAAGTAAAGCAACTAGCTGCAAAATCTAATCATTCTAGACACAGAAGGTGTTTATTTCAAACGCTTGGGTTGTGATGCATGCCTGTCATTTCTAAGCATTTCCTTTAGACAGTAGTTAAACTTCTAGATTACATAATATTATTTATGATGAGCAACCATTGATTGGAAACCATTTCACACAGACTTAGATCAAAATAAAAAAAAACTTTTTGTTGAATCTGCTATCACCCACTAAAATTGACCCCCAAACCCGTTCTTTAATTGAAATACCCAGTACTCTGTTTAAACAAACTGCTGCAAAAATGCCCTCTTGGAAGCCCCGAGATAAAACATGATGAGGTGCCCTCTCAGGTGTCCATGTAGTGGAGAAAACCTTATGAGGTGCCCTCTAAGGTGCCCATCCAGTGGAGAAAATGTGGGTACGTTCTGCATGCTGGTGCCCCAATGCAAGCAGCTGGTGCCCTTTTTTATATTTTTTGCCCCTGCCTCTCAGACAGCTTGAGTCCACTACTGACCATCTGTGACACCTTTCACAATATAGGAACGATTTGATCGTAATACAAATATATTGATTTATGCAGCTTTATCCTAATGTTTTTCATATCTACAGTATAAAGCTTCTTTACACCCATTAAAAAAACATTTCAGACTGATGCATTCGGCACTTGCCATTCAAAAACAGGCCTTAAATTACTGAGATGGAAAACATTTAAAGAAACCTCAGTGTCTATGAGCTTGTCGGGCTGCTGTCAGGCTGAATCAGGAGGTGAAGCTTATCATGCACTGCAGAGAAAGTTTCTGCAGTATCTGAGTCAGCCATGCTAATGTCAGTAATCGTAAGCAAACCATTTGTCTCTAAAAAAAGATTCAACAGTCCTATTTTTAAAAGTCCTTTAAAGGAAGGATACAATTTTGAGATATGCATTAAAAGCTCTGGTTTTGAGTTGCTTATTACAATAATATATATATATATATATATATATATATATATATATATATATAACTGTTAAATGTAAACCTTCACTGGCTTTGTCCCTGACTTATTTCTGTGATAACCACATTTTCAAAATTGAATTAATTAGTCAGTAATTTAACCAGCTTAACCCTAAATTTTATGAAAGGTCTAAAACAGGGCAAACAATCGCTTAAATTTGTATTTTGATCCGCTCACAGGCGGCTTGCTGCTGCAATTAAGTGCAAGCAAATGCATTTGCAAAGTAAAACAAGATTAGCCATCTCTAGCGAGGCTGGGTTGCTCTCATGGATAATGGGTTGCTTACACCGCCTGTGAACCTGCCACGCCTCCAAGCATGTACACTGCAAAATATTTACCATCAGGGCTAATTTTACTGCTGCTTAATGAGATTCTCCTTTATTAAAGGATCATAATGGCTGTTTTGTATCTTCCATCCCATTAGCCACAAATCATGTATACGTGCATGACCAGAGCAAACCATAAGATGCAGATTGATTTTCTATCTAGCCAGCCATTATTTTCCATTCACTTCAGTGTACTATTAAAATCAGATTGCAGAGATTTGAAAGTTGCTCGTGACCGACAGCTTGCTGCCTCTGATTTTGGTTGTGGTGCTAAAATATTATTTGGAAAAGTGACAATTAGTATGTTCAAGGACATTCTGATATTTGATAAATAACATTTTGGTTGGTGAACTGGAGCTGAAACAGTTTTGATAATCGAATAATCGATTAATTGGGTAATTTTTTAAACAGGAAAGAAAGACAATTTGCTGGTTCCAACTTTTCTAATGAGAAATGTCTTGACAACTATTGGACAGATTGCCTTTTAAATTTGTTACAGTTACATTTGTTAATGTCCATGGACCCCTCTGGATGAATTGTGATTTCACCACCACTTTGTGTAAATACAGCTTCAAAAAGATGCTAGTGTAGACTTATAGTCTTATGGAAGCGTACTAGCACGCCTGAAAATGACTATCACATGACTATTCACATACACTGGGCATGCAGTTGCCGGTGTAAACAGGAAGTAGATTGGTTGCTTAGTTACAGAAAATACAACAGTATTATAGTAAGGCAAGGCAAGTTTATTTGTGTAGCACATTTCAACAACAAGGCAATTCAAAGTGCTTCACATAAAAACATTAAAAGCATCAAAACACAATGCAAAAGAAAAAAAGATTTAAAAACAATTAAGAACATAGTACTCTTTAATAATTAAAAGGTTGTGTTTGATACTTAAGATCGTCATCTATAATCTTCTTCTATATACTCAAATGGAAATTTACTTAAAATGAACATTTATAAATCAAAGTTTACTAGATTATGGTTCAATACATTTGGTCAACACACGTCTCTCACTCGTTTTCTCGTTTTTGTTGTTGTCTGTTTTCACACTCGTAGCTCTGCTGGTGGCTTAAGTTCCTGTCGTATCCATCGTAGCATTTATGTTCTTCTTCATTTACAGTTTCTGTGTGAACTTCACAATAGTTGTGAACAAAATAAACATCAATAAGAAAAGGAAAGTCCTCCGCAAACCAAGACTTCAGTAGTCTGCTCTGTAGGGCTTATAACGACGCTACACGCAGCTCTCTAATCGCTCTAATAATAGCTTGCTTCCTCAGCATGTCGGCAGTAGTAGAATTTTAAAATGCATAATTTAACTGCACAACAGCTGCTAGCATAGACAACAAGGCCAGTAACGCTTGAAATCCGTTATCCATGTTGAAACGAATCGCTGGTAGACTTGGCTGTTTGTTTTCTTACAAAAAGGGATAGTGATAGGTGGTAGTTATTGTTATAGTAGTAGTTATAAGTAGTGAATGCGGGTGTGTATGGCATTGTTTTCAAATGTATCCATTTCCGCCTGTCCACACTACGAGGTAACCCTGGAGCTTTCAAACTTACCCGGCTTCGGTAGCGTTTCGAAACTCTAAAACTAGCAGTGCGGACGCTCAGTGTAAACGTAGCAAAAGGTATGCGTTTTAAAATGGAAGCGTAGTAGTGTGGATGTAGCCTTAGACAATCAGGTCCCATTTTATAATAAATGGAAACCAAAGATTGCCTGATGAGTAATACAAGCACGTTCAAATATACAAAACACTGCTTTGGAACATGGTAATGCAAACTATACGCGACAACAAGTGGCCGATTACAAAAAAAACATCAGTAGTTGTCTTGGCTTGTCACACTGAAGTGATCCGTCTTACATCCTGCTCAAACCTATTGCATATTGCTACAGTATATATGGGAGATAGGGCTGAGGGGTAATTCAATTACTCACCACTGTCAACCCTGTTTTCATGTCGGGTGTCTGTATGGATTGATAATGACTTGGACTGCCTATCTCTGTCTCTAATTAGACAACCTCTTTAAGCCCTTCTTTGTGCATCCCAGTGTCCATTTTCTACAGGCACAAGTCACATTTCATTCATCCTCCAGCAGCCTTGGCAACTGCCACAAGGACAACAAACCATTAATCTGGTGTGATACGTGGGCAGCATAATGGCCTGTTTGCATTCCTGAGAACACCTACAAGTGTCTCTGCTCTCGATACTTTCTAATATCTGGTATTAACCAGAATTGCAAACCTTGGTCTGCATTTGTCCTTTTACTTATTTCAGTGAAAATTGTGTGAGTAATTTGAAATATATATTTGTGTGAAATACAACTCCTGTGTATGCGGCACCTGCTACAGGTATGGATATCGAACATTACTTTGAGCAATTGTTTTGATCTACCTACCTTGAGCTTTCGCGCTCAAAATTGTACATGAGTTGATTAAAAGTGCATTAATTTATTATGACCTGAGTCATACATTCACAGTTTTTGTCATCATTGATATTGGTTATGAAACATTTCACTAACCAACTGCTTTGCTACAGCTAAGGTCCTGAAAAGTCCCGATAGATGATCAGACAAATTGTAAACCCATCCCCAGTCTTATCTTATCTTATCTTTAAAGGAAAATTTCATCAATTTTACACCTTGAGATCGGTTTACAGTATATCTCATGGGGTATACACAGTATGTGAAAACAACTATAGGCTACAATGTTTTCTGTGGTATTCAAGGGAGCTTTGAAAAGAGTCGAATGAAAGATACCACGAGTTACATTTAGTGGTTTTGAAGCTTAATCCATCTTTCTTTCTTTAAAACTCAGGTTATCTCAGCCTCTGCTGCATCCGTTTTCATTGTTCACTGAAGTAGTCCTTCAGAAATACAACCCTCTTCCATGGTTAAAGTTAGTACAATATTTAAAATAGTAGTCAGTGAACATGAATCAGGCGGTGATTATGTGTCCTTCACAACCTATTTGGCAAAAAAACATTGTTTACAGTGTGTGTGATAATCTCATGGCTCATGCTTCTCGTCTAACTGGACCCCATTGTAGTGTTAGAGCTGTCTCGCCCCAATAACGTTATTGAGTTAAATGTTATTGTAACCTTGAAGGAATCATGACCAAAACTACAAAAATGAGACAGGTTGTAACAAGACGCAATTTCCTTGGACGTCACGATATATTATCTCCAGTAAACGATCCCCAGGGTGGAATTTCTGCTTCCAGGAGCGGTTTAACTACTGAGACCCCCGAATGGCCTTCTGGCACTTTCTTTTCCCTCTCGACAAGGCGGCCTCCTTGCCGACACTGCCACATTCCGCTTAAAGGGGTCAGAGGTCGGCTCTCCAGCTCTCCAGCTCTCCTGACAGCCGGTACCCTCTCTAATTCAGAGAGGAGACCTTTTATATCCAAAGGCTTTGGAGCAACAATGATGTGCTTGTAAGCAAGTCCATCAAGTGTCCTGAGTAATGAATCACCGTCCACTGCTTCCACATTCATCTCTCACTTACTCACAACTGCAAACAGCACATATTATAAAAAAATGAACTCAGCCTGAGGCTAACCCTCAAGCTTCTTCACTGTATTTAATATTTCACCTCATATTCCTTTTTGCTGAGATGAGCTGATTGTGTCCGTGTTGCTCTTTGAGGAAATACTGCTGGACAAAGAAAACTAACAAAATTCATTAAAGAGCTAAATCGGTCAGCCTGATCCCTGGCGTTGATCAGCAAAACCAATTTTACATCTAATAAGGAAATGTGTGCGATGACATATTCATCCTGTACTTGCTCATTTATGACTAAAAAACAAAAAAAAACAGTCGAACTTCTTAAAGCTTTTACTCCTGCAAACCAGCTGATAATTAAAGGGCTGAGCGCAGGATTTGCATTTTGATTCTCTGACGGCGAGAGACCAATTAAAAGTCACAGTGTTGTCCAAGGCTGCAGGGCACAGACAGACTGACACCCTCAGGTGGACATGAACCAATAGCCTTTAAATTACTCCTCTCATGCATCATCAGTATGTGATATTTAATGATTTCGAGGAAGTAATTTGTGTCCAGATCTATAATTTATATTTGTTGTTTTCTCTTTACCTCATTATGTCTCTCTTATTTCAACCTCAGCTAATGTTTTCCAGAAATACTTTCAACACTCCCCACAGAATTTGCCCAGCCATGTAGATGTAGAGTGATGTAGACTGATAACAATAGAGTGTAACTAGTTTTTCCAGTTGAGATAAAATGAAAGTAACACATTGTGCTTGTGGCTTCAGTGTATGCAGTTACACTAGATTACAACCCCCAAATTACAGTGTAATTATTTTGTTACATACTGAGAACATTTTTCATGACAAGTTATAGAAGTAGAAGGGAAGTATACAACAGATTGGGAATTATTTTACATTTACCATGTACAATAAATTACACTGTATGCTTTAAAAAATTATAATTACTGAGTACTTATCTCATAATTACAGATCACACTAATATTTCTACTGGGTAGAAGAAAGAAACAAGCCGCTTTTTCAACTTGCCTCTGCAGTTCATTGTGTGACCATGGCAACCACCAAAACAGCGGGGAAAAGGTGCAGCAGCTGATTTAAGAGTTCTCTGAATGATTCACCCTTTCACCAACAGAAAACAAAGGGATCAGTGTAGAGAAACAATATTGGAGCAACATCGGCTTCAAAGTTTGATAATCTGGTCGAGGACAATAAACAACGATGCTACTTGTTTGCAAAGCTTGAGACTTGAACCACATTTCATGGCAATCCACCCAATAGTTGTTGAGATATTTCAGTGTGGACAAAAGTAGTGGAATGACCGACAGTGTGATATTGTAATGAAATTAGTTATGGTATGTTATTTTAATATATAATTAGAAGAAAAAGGGTGTACCTTCACGGTTGTAGCTGTGAAATAAGTGCAGATTGGGAGTTCAATGTAAGATCCACATGGTGACCAAAACTGTAGTCAGATAGTGGTCATAGATGTAGTCAGAGTCTGAGTGTAAATTATAAACTCAATGATGGCTGAATTCCATTTAGCTGCTTCAGTTTCATGGTCCTGATGTTGTAATTGCTGACTCACTGTCAAACTGTCATGGCTTAGTGGGACACTTGAACATAACAAAGCCATCGTTAATGTTTTTAGTAACACCTGTGCTTTTCACACCATGACAAGTCTAAATGTATGCTCGGAAAAAAAGCTTATTTTGAAAAGTACATGGCTAAGCCTGCTGGTCCTCTGTGTACACTGTAATTGCTTCAGTGCTGGGTAATTAATAGAAGTACTTATGGTTTAATATATTTCTGCAGTGGGCCCTTCTAAATGCAAAATAGTTAACCCCCTACTGAATGTATATTTGTTACAACATATTCACAAAAAGATTTACACTATAAATTGCAGGCTGTATTCTAAAGTGTAATTATGTACCCTTGTTTATCAGGGGAAAAGCCTTTTCTCTTAAATTATGAAGGACCAACTCTAAAACATTTGACATTTACCATGTTGTCCCTTTAAACGGTATCACAGCTATACTGAACCACCTGGATGTCAACATCAACTGGCCATCCTTATGTCTGTTATCTGAGGTAACCAGAAAAAAAAAAAAAAAAAAAAATTCATCAAGGAATGCCAGGTGCATCCTCAAATGCACCTTTAATGTTTGGGATTCTGCTACTTACAGGTCATATTATTCCCCTTTCTTAAATGTGTCTAGGTGCACTGCCATTTCTCAGAATATGATATTGTGCTTCAGGATGTTTTTCACATAAATATGGCTCGATTAAAAGTATCTGTTTATTGAATGCATTTGAGAGGGGAAATCCACACGTACAACAGCTACAATAGTGGACCATGATTTACAGACAGTGCTGAGCCATTTCCAATTCAAATGCAAATTTGCTGAATGGAGGCTTTTAAACATTTGTTTAGAATAGAGAGTGAGTGGAGTTCAACTCCGGCCCAATCATGCATTAAGTGAAGATAATCCAAACCTCAAAATCAATAGAATTTTAAAAATGTAATGATTTTTGCTCCGTTTCAATATGTGAGAAAATGTAAATATCTCTATTGCCCCCCCCCCCCATTACATCCTTTATTACTGCATATTAAACTCTGCCAAACTGAATACATTTATTGAAAATCCACAACTCTTTTGTTTGACATTCTAGATGCTGAAAAAAGTAGCAAAACAACTGAGACAAGAGCCACTCCCTCACCTTAAACAGCTCTCAGCAAAACGCAGGAGATATGGTTTGCTAAAAATGAGAGAAAACATGTCTGAAAGGGTATAAATCTTTAATCAAATGGTGGTGATGTGCCTTGCCTCCAGCACTCGCAGTGCCAAGCTGGAGAGCAGATGCTGAGATCTCAGATCTTGCTTCCCCCAAAACAGGATAAATCCCCTTCTCCAGTACAAATGCGTCATGGGAGCAGCTCTCCGTGCACTGAAGCTGCTGTGTTTCGGGTTCCCTCCTCAGAAACTCCCACAGGGACCGTGCACTATTTCAGCATTTTAAAAAGGGTAAAGAACAGGAGGTAGCGAAGCACATACTTAATCATTTTGCCTCCAGTTACATATCTAAAAGAGTCCTCAAATGAAATTGCAAAAGTGAGATTGTTTAATAAGCAGATTGAGCATGGGCTGAAGACAGAAATGACACAGGAAATTTATGTAGGATTCATGAAAAGTAGATTTTTACTGATTCAAGTCTTGTTTTGCAAACAAACAAAAGATATACTTCTACACCGAGGTCCTGTTTTATACAGATATGTCATTTGAAAATGTAATTATCACCCTTTTTATTGTAAGGAAATATCCGTTTTTCATTGATTACTTCCTGCAGTGCTGACCACAAGAGTGTCTCTCTTCTCAGTAGTTTACATTACCGGCATCTTGACAGTATATGGATTTTATGATAAGTGCTGCTTGCAAACATGCATTACAGCTGCAGTAAAAAGAGGAAGTGATTATTTATGAATGAAACACGTTAATGGTAGCAAGAGATGGACATTTCAGCAAGATAACCATGTGGTTCATTAGACTGTTGACATGGTTTCATACGGCGATGTTGTAACCAATGTATCAGTGAGTGCCGTTTGTATTACCATATTCACGTAAAGTGTTATGATATACTGACGATACATTCATCATGGTGAAGTATTTTTGCAAAGCAGAGGCACTTAGTCACATTATGGAGCTTTCATGGAGCTCTAAAACACAAAAAATACTGCAAACTACACACTGAAAGGAAACATTTCTTTTTCCCTGTTGTACTGGTGCCATTCAAAAGCAATGAACTTACTAAAAGCACATCTTTACAAATATTCAGCTTCACACTACTTCGTTCAAACACACAATATAACATGTCATCAGTTCCCACAGTGGAGTGAACAATGACTTCAAAGAGGTTGCGTTCTACTCACTCAGAGTGTTTGCTTTTGCAAAAATCATGTGCACATGCACCCACAGGAGCAGACGTGTACATATAAGAAAGATGAAAAGGGAACATACATAGCAAACACAGACGGTTGGAATTATGCAAATAAATGTGTGCACAATTTCAATCCACATGCGTACAGTATTAAAGGGGAGACTTGGGGCGGAGAAGTGATATACGAAGCTGTATCAAATTGAGCATGCATATAAGAATATTTAAAATATACAGAAACTATATACAAAACTAAACAGAAAGGGACAATCGGAGACAGATGCTGCAGGTGGAACAAGGAAAATAAAAAAGGAAGTCATTGAATGTTTGCACCTTAAAGTGAGAAATCCCTCTTTCACACTCCATCAGAGAGAAAAATGAGAGGATGTTTAAAAAAAATGCTGATGAAGACAGAAGAGACAAATGAGGAGCATAATATGCAATTCATCATTCTGCTCCACTAAAGGTGGAATCAAATATTTTAATGTGTGAGAGAGTTATGGAGTGTGTGATCGCCAGACAAGCAAACATTCCGACTTTGTCAATCTATGGACGATAATGGAAATATGTTATTAGCTATTATGTCGGAAGTGATAGACACAAGACATTAACAGCTTCTTTTTGTCTGTCCTTCCCAATATAGCACAAGAATCAAACAAAATCACCAAATGAATTACATCGATTAATCAATCGATTGAAAGCTTGGAGGAAATGCCAACCGGATACAAACAGCCCTACACAGTGCAATAATGATGTGATATTTCATTGGTCCCACTAGAACATTTGTGTTTCACTTTGCAAACATGAAGGTCAATGTGCACGGTGAGCACCAGACTATAGTGCTGGCAGAGTCAATGCTTGCTCGATGACACTACAGCAGGTCCTCATGGTTGTGAGGTTGATCTTGCTGGAGTTCTTCACAGCGCTAAAACGGAAAAATCGGTCATAAAAAACGGCAATAACTGATTTTTGATCACTTGGAGGCAGTGCAACAAGCTATCGTTATATAATCACATACATTTAAATATGATCACCTTTCACGTTGATATTAAGAATGTGCTCGCAAACAGTGGCTTGTTTATTCACACATCCAGCAGATATAGATCAACACTATCATTCATTTGGAGTTGTGTTTCTGGCCATCTAATGAATATAAGTCCAATAGTGACTTTCCTTTTAGCTCTTTTTTTGGCCTCCACCAACTCTGGAAAGAAATATCTAGTTCTATAGCTGCTAAAAGCACCGCTATGTGCATCAGCTAGTCACTGCCTGCAGTATTATACAGCTTAAAAATACACTGATTAGAGTGAACCAAGACATTAAAGCTAAAGGACGGCTAAAAGGCACTAAATACCTCTATAAATAAAACTCTGATGGGGGTCACTGCAGAGTTGGGTGACATTTCTTTGTGGGTTCTTTATTACGAAGGACCCCTTTCACAATATACAAAATAATTTGACCCATTGTTAACATAAAAGTATTGATTAGAGCAGCTTTAAGACCTGTACCAGCTGCCATATTTGAGACCTAAAGCTATATTTTGCTTTATTACACCTGCTTTGCTATTCTACCACCCAAACTATATAGGTGTAGACAAAAATATCAATGCAATACAATAGAACTCTATTTTCCACTGTATCAGATATTTGTCTTTGACGATACCTCAGCAGCATTAAAACGACATGCGATATTAGAGACAACATGTACAACAATAATCTTAGGCATGAAAACATAGTGTGATTTGATTCTGGACTCAGCCTCCAAAGAATTTCTCATCTCCCTTAACTCCTGAGAATGCAGCTCTGCATGATGTAAGAAGTGGAGAGTCTGACTTCATGAATGGGATTTATTAAAACCTTTAGTGCAGATCTTTTTGTGACTACTTTACATCCTGGGAGTTCTTTAGCTCATCCAGCTTAATCACTGACCTATGCAAACGCAAAGTGGAGTCTACTTCACCTAGGAGTTTATGCAATTGCTGTATATTTTGCATATCCTGCCAACCCAGAGAGTGTGACTGTGTGCACATCTGACGAAGCTAATAACCCACATTCACAGCTCTCAAAAAATCACAGAGCATCCAGCGTTTGCTTTCGGAGTCTTGGTGTCAGAGATCCAATGCATAATGAAAAGGCCCTGCCTTGGGTTGTCTCTCTAAGTATGTATGGCTCCCTCTATGAATTATGAACCATGATCCCCACATGCTCCCCTGTGGCCACAGATGGATTGGGGGCAAAGCTGCCCATCTCAGCCGGTGGTGTCGAAGGACATTTGTCTTGTATGAGAGGATGCTGTTGTTTGTGTAAAGTGCTGCATGTCCCCTTGCCCTCTGTGCACCGCGTTGGTGTCGGGTTAGAAGAAAGGTTAAATGGGCAAGAGATTCCTTCTTGGGAACAGGTGTGACTGCTGTTTGACCCTAGCTTGCCCTGGTAAAATAAAGTGAGGATGTAAAAAATGATTTCATGGCTTTTTGATAGTGACACAGGAAATATGTTTGGCTTTCGGCCACCAGGATGCCTTATATTAGGTTTATTCCAGGTCACTACTCAAATGTCTGACCAGTGTGAAGCTCTTCATCCAGCCTGAAGTGAGCCAGAAAATCAACTTAAAAGATGCTCCTTAAAAATAAAGAGATTGCTAATCAGCTGATTGCATTCAGGAATAAAAACAATCCTTTTTCCGAGGTTTCAGTCTGGCTTTTAAACTCACTGTAATGGAAGTTCTAAATGGTCGTCTTTTATCAGCCGACGGATGACAATCAGTTTTGATCTTTTTAGACCTTTTGACACCACTGATGATGTGATTCTCAAACATTGTGCCGCCATAATACAGCTTAAGAGCAGGTTGACTTTCTCTTTTTGTACTGGAAATTGTGGATCCTCCCCAGTCAAAAAGACTGCACTTTTCCGCTTTTTGTCCATTTCTGTTAGTCCGCTTGATTCAAAGACCTCCAAACTCTTACTAAGATGATACAGCTGTACATTCTGGTCCATGTAACAGAGACATTGTTGACACTCTCCTTCACATTCTTCATGACCTTCAAAATTGAATGTCACACCTTAATACAGACAAATGTGGGCTCCTCATTGTGGGTCGCAATAATAAGATTGTCACAAATGCCAGACGGTTCCAACAGATGTTGCGTAATGTTGTCTCCTATTTTTAGCCACACTAAGGAACAGCAAAGTCAGTTAGTCGGTGCACCATTTAGGTCCAGACTGAAATCTCAACAACTATTGGAAGGATTGCCATGAAATTTGGCATTGATAGACTATCCACGGTGCTCAGAGGATGGATTGTAATAATTTTGGTTTAAGACGAAAGACTGCAGATAGTGCTTTGTGCTAATTAGCTGTGTTTGTTGTTATCCCAGCTTCCCCTTGCTTTGTTTACACAGTCCATCTGTGCATGCTTTTAGTGCATTTTCGTGCACGTGAGCGTGCCCCATTGGTTAGCTGACGGTCATTGCTCTCTACTGCTCTCATAAGGCGATTACAACTGTTAACGCCATCCCGACCAGCAGCATCGTCGCGGAAGCAGCACACACCCTCCGGTTCCCCCTCAGCACCTACTACCCTTTGCCGTAGTTGCACTGTGAGCACTGTTAGCAATGTTAGCTGTGAGCGGGAGGCCATGATGAGAGCCATTGAGAGGCATTGGAAATGCTCCCAATCTCAGATCTTGCACCTTTAAAGCATTTCTATCTGCAAAAAATTCAGAAAGTGTTAGTCCTGCTTCCATCACATCCCATTTATATTACAGCAGCTTTCTGTTCTCTTTCTGTTGTGCAAAATGTTTGTGAAAGTGTTTTTACTGATACATTTAACAGATAACATCATCCACAACCACCAAATCCTTGCCACTGTTTCTCTTTCCATTTAAGGGTAGATATTGATTACTTTTAAAGCCCAAAGCCCATCTGAGTTTATCCACGAGCTATGAGCCTGACCTCTAAAATACCCATCAGATATTATGTGTGGAGATTCTTAAATTGAGTGTCCTGAAGTAAAAATCTTGTTTTGCCATCTAAATCCTATTTTCATGGCGTGTGTTTCTGTGATTTTGTTTTACTATGTATCTTGATAGTTTAATGATTGCTGCATTTTCTGTCTTTGCTTTCTTTATTATCCCTTCATCGTTCCTGTCATACTGTCTTTTTATATTAATATACATAAAAACAAACTCTGAAAAATGTCAGATTGTATACACAGTTCTGCTTCAGGCCGTCTTCTACTTTTTTATAGACAGTGTGTGTAAATGTATGACATGGGTGAAAAATAAATAAAAAACTATGGCATTCTTCTTATCTTGCTTTTGACATATTCCCCAGCACCAGGTCTGCAGCTCCAGAGAACAAAACAGCTCAAGAGGGCTCTCAGACATCACAGTGATGCTGCCATGTGACAATGAATAAAACGATGAAACCATACATGACTCAGTGTAAAGATCCAAAGATAATAAACCAATAGAAAGACCATTTCTATACCACAACAATGCCCTGGCTTTTACTGGATTCCTTTTGCAAAAGGCCTCCTCAGCTGTACATTATTGATGTGGCTTAAATTGAACATGCCTTTGTTCCTCCATCGATGGACACAAGTCGTGTGTCTCACACGGAGAGCAGTGGTAAGTGGTCGGGGAGGGGAGCAGGGGTGTGTGACTCACCACTGTCCCATCATGCAGCAGGAGATTCATCCATCACATTAAGAGGTGCTGCATCAATCATTAACAAGTAGCCCCCTGTTGAAAGGGTGATGGACAGCTTGACAAATAAGTTAAGATGAAGTAGGACAAGGTGATGCTGGCCTTTTTCACTTTTCAGGCAATTTATTCGAGTCACAACAATGGAATATCCAAATGCTGGCGATGAAATGATCCTGAATATAAATTGCCATGATTCTAAGAAGAAGGATATAGTGGATAATGGGTCTTCTCTCTGAGAGCTTTAAATTCGACTAAACTGAACTGGTAGAGTGATTTTGCAGACGTTTTCAGAGAGTATGAGGTGCTCTGGCACAGACAACACTTAATACTTTTCTCATGGGTGGCCAGCCCTTCTTAGAGAAATTCCAGTGATTTTTTTTTTACTCACCCAGGTGTAAGGGATGCCTACTCTGATAATATAGCAGTCCTGAAAAAAACCTTTGAGGGGATTTTAACTGAAGGTACAGAGAAGGACTGGAGTTGTTCATCCAGAATAGGATTATTCCACCCTTTTGGAGGGATTTGACATTTAGCTGTCTTTATTCTGACTTAAGTTTGCACGAAGACCAAAACCTCAAATGTGTTTGTCCTCTGTCAGCACACCTAAGACTTGCACCTACTTGTAATGTTACCCGATGAGCTGTGTATTGTGACATTAGTATTTAAAGTGGATTGAATCAAATGACTGTGTGTATGGGAAAGGAGTCAGAGAATCATTACCCAACTTTGCACTTTATCCGTGCACTGCGCAGCCTTTTGGCATCCATTAGTTAATTGGTTTTACAGCCTTATGCTTATAATTGGTTTGTTTCACTCTCAATGCTCTCATCAGCATTTTCATCTGCAGTAAAAGTTCAGAAAAGTTCTGATGAACCCACTCTACATTACCTGACCGGCACTAATCGGCAGACAAATTGGTGAATGGCTGGTTAACTAAGTGAAGCATTTTGCAGCTAAAGAGTCAAATATTTCACTCAGGAGTTGGTTGGGACCAAAAACAGCTAAAATGTATTTCGACTTACATTCATCAGGTTTACAGAAATGACTTCAATGAATAATAATGTGGTAATGTAACTTGAATAGGTTATTATATGTTAATATGATGTGTTGCACGGCCTCCAAGTGGCCAAAAACGTAATGCAGGTTTGAATATTAAAGGTTATAATCCCATGAAAAGATCAAAACCAACAGTGAGTTAGTCCGTCTCTCAATACTTTCCAGCTTCCCCAATCTGTGTGGGTCACTCATTTTGTCTTCCTACTAAAGACAAAATCTTTTAAAACATCAATACTTTAATTTAAAAGAAAAGCAAAGTAATTTCCTAAAACAGCTGGGCATTGAAGTTTACTCAAACAGAAGTAAATACTGTTTTTGTCAGGGACTATTTTTAGCTGTGGATTAATACACATTTGGGGCAATAGGTATTTACGGCAGCAGGACGGTGACTGTGGGACTGACTCAGAATACATTACGTAAGAGTGTCACTCAGTGCAACAATGTGGCGTATTGGTGTGTTTCTAATGTCTATTGCCTTTGGTACTGAGAAATAAGCTTCAGGCGTTGGCTACACCGACAATACTTTTATTGTTATTTATTGTTGTTGGGGATTAGTTTACAATTAGAAAAAAATAAGTAATCATAGCAGGCTTACCATTTAAGGGTTTTATTTTAAACTTGTTTTTGTTATTTCACAATATAGCTCACTTTATTGTGCACATTTATAATCAGAAGATGAACATGAGATAATCAGAGTTTCTAAGTACATATAACATTTGGTTTCGCATAAATAAATTTGTCAAAATATATTTCAGGGGCATCAAATATAACTATAATTGAATTTGACTAAATTCTAAATGTATTGCTCAATTGAACAATCATCAGCAACTTTCATTGTCAAATTGTCCTGCTCATTTTGGCAATCAGAGTTCCTGATTCAAAGCCAAGAAGCTTTGCCAAATCCACAAATTATTTTTGAAAAAGTATGTTTCTTGCTTACCTAAGAATGTGTTCTCACAACTAACCAAACTGAACTCACTGGAATCTGATTGACTCTAAGTTTACTTTCTCTCTCTTCAATCATACAAGTCAAGATTTACTCCAGGGCGACTGATTTATTTTTCAAGATGATTGCTAATCAGAGGCTCAAGCTCTTATATTCACACACCACACACTACACTTCCAGCTACATACTTATAAAACGGTTTTCACGCCAGACTCAGACTTTCTTCTCTTGCTTGGATTAATATTTTTGTCTTACATTTTGCAGTGATCAATGATTCGAAATAATCTTCTCTCGTGAGACTTTTACGGTCAAGCGCTCACCAGCATTGGCTTGTTTGTTGAATTTACACCCCATTGAAGGCTCACCAGTATGTTCTGGTGTTATACAGTCACACTATTTTACACTAAAAGTGACTCCAGCTCAGCAAATTGTTCAGCTAACAAACGGATATGACAGTATCTTCTCATCCACATAACTCAGCAAGAAGGCAAATAATAGTATTTCCTAAAATGTTGAAGTATTCCCTTAAACACGTACAGGATGTAGCACATAAATGGTGTCCTGTTCGTACTTCTTCAGCTTCGTCTGATATGATTTGAACATGACATTACACTTTGCCCACAGTTTCACCGTCTCATTACAAAAGGTTAATGGAACAGCTGGACCTTCTAGCGTGACTTTGCCTGCTCAGCAGTCCAGCAGAGTCTACCTTTGTAAACTTTTCCACAGTTACCTGCCTTGAACCCATCCCAGTTTTATTTATTAATTTGGCACATTAGCACATCACATCAGCCTATGGCACCACTCTGACACTGTTTATTGAAAGTCATCATATCCCAAGTCTTCATGTGCCAGCCCAACATTACAGCTGATCCATCATTTTTTTATGATTGTGCCGTCTACTAAACCTAATGTATAGCCCACAGAGAGACTCATATGCATATTAATTAGAATGGAAATGACAGGACAATTATTCTTTCAGCTGAGGACAAAACCGGCCAAAATGTTAAGCCCTCACAGACAGAGATTTCATATTTTTTGCAGATAATAGTCTGAAATAAATAGAGTTTTGAACGCAGCTATACACAGGTTACCAACAAAGATGTATCATAACATGAATAGACTTTAAATATGGTATTATACAAGAAAATATGCACTGTCCAGAGAAACATACAGCAACAATGTGCATAACACATTTCTAGTAGCTCTTCACTCCAGTTCTCTCAAGGCTATTAACGTTATAGAGAGCAAAGCAGCCGGATGCAAAGGTTAATGTCCACACCATTAGAGAGCGACAGAGCATGCATTTATCCCTGTTGGTTTAATTAAATTACAGCAAACTCATAAAGGGGGGATTTATCCCAAACATACAGTTACTGCAGTCCTAATGGAGCACTACCTTCCAGCTCAGCTGATTTATCCCCCTCACGTTTCAAAGTGGGTCGTCTTGTCATGGAGTTTGTCATGGCCTACTTAACAATACAGGAACTCATAATTAGATAATTTGTCAAGCCAGCTGATAGCTTTGCTTGTTTTTTTCATGATGTACAGGAGGACACATCTTGCTTATTGCTGGGTTACTCCGAAAATCATCGATCTTACCGGCCCATGACCACATAAACTGGATATATAGGCAGCTTGTTAACTTTCCGGCCCTTCAGAAGGCTGACATGAAGAGAAATAAGCTGATGTTGTAACTTGTTAGCAATAAAACTAATCTCATCCTGGTTTCCATGAAAGGTTCTAAGGTAGTATTTTGAATATTTCTGGGTGGTAAACAAAATGTATTAATTTATGGAACTGTGGACAGGTTTACTTGAAAATCAAAAACCTTTAAAAACCTAAAATGCAAAAAAAGAAAATGGTGATTAGACACCCTCTAGTGGAGGGTTATTACAAAAACATCACTCCACAGACCTCAACAGAAACTTTATTTTATCCTCTGTGCTTCCAAAGCCAAGCACATCAAACCTCAAACTGAGGGAAACTCCTGGAAGTATGCATTTGAAACACAATATTCATATTGAACAGCTCCACTTTTTGTACGATCTACATTCTTCCGCAGTTATAAAACAGCATAGTGCGCTTGTGTGCCAGTTATACTCAGTTTGATGAATTAATCCTTTTCATTTCCTTCAAATTCCAGGAATGCACTGAAGACAACCAAAGCCATCTTGTATGTTAGGAATTGTTCTGGACTGTGAAAAGCACTCTAACATAGGATTGCAGTTTACAGCACGTCGAGTATACTCTCAACTTAAGGTGAGTGTAGGAAGACACAACCTCTTGTTTCGTATGTTACAAGCTTTAATAGTAATAATAATGCATGCGTGACATGGGAATATGGCACAATTATATACAGCAGCAGTCATTCACTTTTTGGGAATATACAAACGTTCTAAGAACAGTTGCCACAGTATTATAACTAAGCTGATATAATGCAGGCTTGAATGCATCATTTAAACACCTTTAAATAAATAACAAAATGTACCCACTCATTCTCATGGTGTGGTTGCATTTCATGTGACACCTTGTACACTCATTTTACATCTAGAATATAATTACACATGTGCTTCTACATATAGCGTGCAATGTGTCAGCTCTGTCATGCACAAAAATAATCTATGCTGCTTGTTAAACCATCAAAAGTAGATTGTTACGAGGCGTGCAATCCACTGTCTGTATCATTCATGTTCATGATTCATACAGATGTAGATATTAATTTAAAAACAAGAAGTTTGAGTACTTGAATCAAAGAATATTTACGCACTAACACTGACAGTATACCAAATTTAAACGTGAGACAAAAGAGTGATAATTATAATTCATTGCCTTCAACTTTTTTATTTCTTTGACCTCGTAAGTTAAAGAAATAGTTTGACATCGTGAAAACATTTGCTCATTCACTGTCTTGTCGGGAGTAAGATGAACAGATCTATGGCACTCTCATGTATGCACTTCCTGGAGAAAAGCAAATAAGTGTATTTTCCAAAATGTTGAACTATTCCTTTATGGCCACTGTGAGCACAAGTTAAAATGTCTTTCTTTCTTTTTACCATGTAGTGCATCATGATAGCTGCATTATTCAGACTTCACCCTCCATAACGGCTAACAGTCTGTGAAGGATTGGAAGGAAACATTAAAGTGCTCCAATCAATAGTTTGATTCAGTCCAGCAGAGTCCTACATACATACATTATGCACTTCCACCGGTATGTGAATGTCACCCTGTCAAACTCATGATGTCATTTAGCCTGTGCTGACGTCTGTTCATCAACATTGTGGGCCGCTGCTAGCTTAAACATTTCAGTTTTTGATAAAAAGATGCAGCCATCAAAATGGCTGCCACACTCATCACAATGAGGACGGCCACAGCAATTCCCAGGCCAACAGACGTGGCCTTGCCATCAGATTGGCCACCGGACAGCGCTGTGCACAAATGAGAGTGACATTATGGGATGCACTATTCCAGCGTACAACAAAATACATTATTGACTTGCTGCAAAAAAAAAGCTTTTCATTGCTGGAGGAATGTAATTAGTAAAACTTTGTGAAAGGCTGTTCTCATGTCAGTCAAGTTAATAAATAACATACTTACATTGAACGGCTGCAAGAAAGATAGTCAGTGTTTTATTATGTGAGGAATCGTGTATTCAACAAAATATTGGAAAAATGTATTGAATTACAGAGGCAAAGAGAGCAAAAGCAGGAGAGTAAGTTACAATTGTGCTGAAAAACTAAAACCTTTACAGGGACTGGACTATTTCTTTCTATGCTCACCTTTTTGGATAATTTATGTGATTCACGTATTATGTTTCAGTCAATGTTTGTGATGTAGCCTAGTAGACGCAACATGTTCTTGTATAATATATATTATAATATTCTATATTATTTTTCTCTATATTACCTCTTTTTCTAGAGGAACAGACAATGTGGCAGAGAGTTAGATTAACAGATAAGCTAAATAGGAAGCTACAGCCAGAAGCCGCTTAGTTTAGCTTAGCATAAAATCTGGAAACAAGGGAAACGAGCTAGTCTGTCATTGTCCAAAGTAGAAAAAATATCCATCCATCCTCTAAAGCTTACTACTTAACATATACAATATTGTTCGTTTCATCCATAAAGAAAAGAAGAAAAAAAAAATCAACATCGTGGTTTCTGTGCAGGATGTGCTGGGAGCACTATCGTCCTGCCAACCTTGGGGTGCAAACAAAATTCACGGCATTAGGAATTCATTTTACACTTTGTTTCTTTGCTTTAGATGCCTTGATAGATGGATTTGGTTAGAGCATCGTTCCAGTCTTCATGCTAAGCTATCTGGCTGCCGTCTGTAGCTTTAGTTTCCACTCTTGAGAGTGGTATCGATCTTCTCATTTATGTCTCAGCAAGAAGGCTCATTCGTGCATTTCCTAAAATATTGTCAAACTATTTCTTTAATCGTGCATTTCACAATGTCTCTATATTTAGTTTGTTTACTTGAAAATGCCTGATAAAGAGTTCTGTTACAGAAACATTGCTTTTTAAAAAAATCTAGTGGGTGCTATTTTTACAGTGTGCAGATCTTTTGTCTGACTCCTTTAACTGCTCATATGCACACAAAAAAAGATGCATATGAGACATAAACTTCTCTGTCTTGGTCTTTATGGCCACTGTGAGCACAGATGGCTCAGTGATGCTTTGCTGGACAATCACAGCCTCCACACTGCTCCTCTTCCTGTTGCATTGCTGTGGATCAAACCAGACGGAGAGACATGAGCTTATGATCCAGCTGGAATTGGAGATTTCTGCTTCAAATGCATGCGGTGCCTTCCTACCTTGAAGCTGCTGCAGGTGCTGCTCTCGCACAGTCGAGTGATGCAGTGCAGATGGGTGGAGATGCTCTCATTCTGCTGCTCGATGAAGCGGAAAGCCGGAAAGTAGGAGCGGGCCTTTTGGCTATCCCTCTAGCATGGGGGTGAACTGATCTATGGAGCACCTTTCAATAAAAGGCATACCTCACAAGTGCCCCATTTGCACAGCACAGTGTATTAATGATAGAAATATGGAGAGACACAATCTAAACTAGGGCCCCCTTTGGATATAGAGCTCTGGTGGACTTATTGCATTGAAGAGAAGAAAACCTGTAGACATGTTTCAAAGTTTGAATTCAAACTGCTGGACCGACAGATAGAACTTATTATAAAGCCTTGAAGGACTGGAAGAAATTCACTATTTACAAAAAGTGGGAAGCTTTCACTTTTTCTGAGCAGAATATATTTTGAAGTGTTTTGTGACTTACGAGACAAACAGATTAAAGATGTTGCCGTTGGAGGGCTGTGGAGTGACCGAGGCGTAGCACCGGTCCAGAAGAACAAAGTACCTGTGGAGACACAATGAGGTCCCCAGCACCAAGTCAGAGACTCCAGGTCACAGGTGGAATCCTCAAATTCAAGATCTATCAGGACATGGCAAATATGTTTGGAGACAAGGCGAGATGGAAAATGTCTTTTAATCTAGACATCCACAGTTTCTATGAATGCAGCCATCCATGACCGACATCCAGGACTAAAAGTTAAACTTTGGAAAGACAAAAGTATAACTTGTTCACTTTAACTCCTTCTCGCAAACTTGAGAATGAAAAAGAATAAAAAATACTTTTAAATTTAAGTTTGAGGTCCAGGTCTGAACCAGACAAAGAAAAAGCTGCAGGTGTCATATACTGTTAATGGTTCTTACTGTGATGTCAAGTTGGATGTATCCACCTGCACGTAGATGTTTGTTCTCAGTTTAATGCCCAGCGTTGTGAAGACAAGTTGCTTGGTATAATTAATATCCTGGCAAAGGAAGAGAATATAAAAAAATGATACACTCTCTTACATAAGATTAATGAGTTTGTGTTGGTGCCAGGCATAAATGAAGACATGAGTAGTATGCGGGAAAGGTGTAAGTTGGCACCTGATACAAAGCCATGCTGAGGATACTGATTAAGCTCCCATTGTTGTCCTTCAAATCAATGGAGGAGGATGACCTGCGAGGAAGAAAAGAATGAGATCACACTTGGCACACAAGCAAAATGTTAGAAGTCTTAATGTATTTTTTAACCCACATACTATAACTGTACACTTACACGTCCACCTGGGTGTTGTTGATGAGATACTTCAGTGGATAAGCACACAAATAATAGTACTTGAGCTGTGGGGTCAAAGGATCGGACCACCCCTCTGACGTTGACCGTCTTGATGTTGGAGAAGTCTGAGAATATTCCCGTCCCTGCATGGCATGCTCGTGGTCTGCGGAATTATTTAATGGAAGCATGATTATTTAAGAAATGCTAAAAAATAAATGTTGGCCAACGTCTCTTGCACAGCAGGCGGCAGTGATGAAATCACAGCAAGGAAGTGGAACAACTATCTCATTCTCTTCTGAAAAGGAGAGTTATGAGATTGCATGTGCCTGTGTTATATTAAGTCAAAAGCAGTTGGAAAAATTCTTACTTGGACACTCTCTTTCACGTCTTCTTATCTGGCTCAAAACACAGAACTCAGATACCCTTTCAGCTTCCTAAATCTGCTCTAACTCTCCTCGGCTAAAGGTTAACAAGTTAACAACCACCACCACAACATGAAATCAGGACACTTTATTGACGCAATACTCACAAAGAAGTTGCTCCCACAGGCATTTCCCTGAATCTTACACGGGAGGGTTCACTGAGGTATCCGGCGTCCCCTGACAGTCCACATTGTCCTGGATGTGTTTGAGGATCAGTAAGCTCAAATTGTATCCAGTGTAGACAACCGGGCAGGCTTGAATCAGCAGGTCGATGGCAGATGTGCCACACACCACAGTAATATCAGTGTATTCTCATGGTGATAAGACTGCATTGTTATCTAAAGATACCGATTTGAAAAGAACAGTGCTAATCCAAACTACTGTTCAGCACCCAAATTCAGAAGGAGGATTTGTTCTGAAAAATGATTGTGTTACAGGTGGACCAATTTCATATATAATCTATTTCATATTCAAAATCATTTAAAAGTGACAAACATTTCCTCTGTAAACACATTTACCAGTGGAATTAAGTGCGGTAGTTAAACAAATGATATGGCGTGAACTACAGCCAATATGGCCTCCCTATTTAAACTAGAATCGATTTGAGTCTTTCAGTCCAAAACAAATAATTAAGATTGAAGGTCACGCTAATCTTATCTGGTCGTCTGGCATACGCTCCGCATTCAGATATGCTGAGTGTCTCTCAGCCCGTAATACACAGGGAGGTTAAGATGAGGACGCTGAATAAAGCTATCTCATTGCTCTGCCCTCTGTGAAAACACTGAAGCAAACAAACAAATGTCAAACACATGAGGCCATCTTAACAATATAGATCCACATTAAGATGCATAATCCTGTCAATCAAGGAAACTTTGCTTGCCTCTTGGATCTTACCTTCTCAGTCTCTTTGCGGGTTTAGGAAAAGAGAGCGGGGGGCTGTTTTATATTTTGTGAGCAAGACCGTCGTTTGGTCACAACGCTGTTTTAGGATTGGATGGAAATAGGGTCAGTGGTACATTGGTGGGGCTGCCTCAGTTTGTGGTAAACAATTCACTTTTTGTGGCTGAGGTCCTCTCCTGGAGGCAAATGGTGAAATCCAACGCAGTCCACTTCAAAGTTTCATGCTTCAACAATGTCCTTATAAAGCTTTATTACTTTGTAATGCTCATATGAAACCTAACAAAGTAAGAGTATGTATGGTTTCTATTCACCTGGGGCCTCACACATAATAGAGGAAAGAGGACCTGTTGTCTGCCGCGGTGTTTAGTGGTTTAATGTGACAACCCTTAATGTGACAAATTGGCACAAAATACTTTTTATATGATGGCTTTTTGTGCTCATAGTGTCGTTATCATAAACAAACATATGAGTCAGACTGACAGTGTGACTCACATTTATCATGTTTAAGCCTTGTGAATAGAATAGAATAAAGATGTATTTTTGAATATTTGTATTTGCAGAATAGACATTCCCATACATTTAAACATTGAATAAAAATGTGATTAATGTTGAGGTTTAACAATAAAGAAAATGATTGAAGGACAGTTGGAAACCTGATCTTGTCAAGTGAGTCACCTGGGAAGAGAAAGCTCTGGTCGGGGGCAAGGTGGAGGATGGGCTTCTATGTCAATGTTTTGTCAAACGTATGAAACCACACTATCAAATACAGGACACGTTATTATTGTCCCGAGTTGACACTTAAACATGCCATGAGTCCTTCTCTTCCACACACACACACACACACACACACACACACACACACACACACACACACACACACACACCCTCATATACATTCCTCACTCGTGTCTTTCAAGAATATGTTTTCTCTGCTCTTGACTCGCCTGAACTTGGCTTCAGCATTCAAAGCCAAATCCCAGCCTCATTTCCATTTTAGGAGGTGGAATCAATTATCGCTGGTAGTAAATTGAGAGGGGGGAATGATAGCGTTTATTCCTCTCCTTTCAGTTATCTGTGGCTATTGTGGATTCTGAATACATCACAAAATGGCTGTTGAAATGAAGGATTAGAGTGATAAAGAACAGTGAATACAGCAGAGCTGTGTGGGTCACAAAAACAGCCACAGAGTCAGACACGTGAGATGCAACAGACATTTATATAGGTCATCGGAAAAGAAAATCAATATGGCAAAAATTGAAAGACTAATTCGAGCAGTCATCAAATGGGCTCTTGCAGTGTTTGGTGTTTTGTTCATTTTCCTGGAGATTGGACATCAATGAGGTCATGACATTTGAAAAACTTTCACAGATATCTGTTGATATTAAAGACGAATACGTAAACTGGTCGTAGTCAGATAAATCATGGAGAAAATGGCATGAAACAAAATTATTATTTATTGCTCACAATACAAAATCATGTCATTAGGCAGCCATTAGGAGATGGTAGGTTGTGTTTACTGATGTTGAAAAGACTGGTCAAAGCCAGGTTGTGCATACAAGTGTACACATAAAATTGCTTGTTGTATTGATATTAAGCATTACATGTGGTTGCTGTCATGTGAAAAACACTTTTTCAAAACGTCAACTTTTTATGTTTTAAGTCTTATCTTTTTTGTACCTGTAAAGTACATATTTTTATTGTTTAAATACAAACACGGGTTTTACACGTGTAAATAACATCACTGTCAGATATAACTATAAGCACACTGTATATACTGTCACAATCACCTAACTCATGATTATAAAGCAACTTGTTACATTAATCATCCCATATCTATTCCAGTACCATTTGCACTCTGCAGAGGTCATCTGTACATAGTATGTACATGTTAATATGTTTTTAGTTGTATGTCTATTGATGTTGTCAAATTTATGTATTAGGATAAAACCCCTTGAGATGTACCATCTCATTTTGAGGATGAATTCACACAACTTTTACGTCACTCTAGAGCTGGAATTTGATATTAGCCACATTTTTTAAGAATAATAATTTTCATCTAACACAACTTTATTACAAGTTCTAAAAATCAACATTTATCCATTAGCATTGAAGTTATGAGTGTAAAAGCTTCTGTAAATACTGTAATTGACAAAATGATAGATGACAATGAATAACAAGAATACTGAGGTACTGAAGGCAATAAATACACAACACCTACAACAATAAAATATACACTTTTAAAAATGCGTGTACAAAGAGAAGCACACATGTACACTTTGTTCAGTTTGTGTACCCAACATGTGAAAACATTCTGCATATATTTTCAGTACCAAGATGCCATTTCTTTGCAGATGTTTACTCATTTAAAGGTGGTGTTCCAAACACCTGAGGCTGTGGTTGTTGGGGGGCGGGACTTCTGCAGGAGGCGGAGTGACAGCAGGAGGAAGCCCACACTGACCCCACCCAGCATGACCACGCCTGAAATCAGAGCACTGGTCACTGGGTTCATTGGATGGGAGGGGCCACCAGATGCTGGGGGTGGGGCGGAGAAAAGCAGAAACTTAAAACAGACATGTGCTTCGACTGGGACTTAACATGATTTTGCTGTTGCCTTAAATCATCAATTTCCATGGGTATCTACTATCTCTACACCTATGAGGACTTAGTCACACGTGATATTTGAAACCTTTCTCGGTTTTGTAACATTGCATCAGGGAACTTACCAAGTTGGGAGTTGTTGACAGGAGTTTCATCTGAAAAACATATTTTAAATATTTTTTATTATAATATTTCCATCTTAAATGGCTCTGTGGATGTATTGATCTATTTATTTAATTTAAGATAAGATAAGATAAGATAAGATATCCTTTATTAGTCCCGCAAGGGGAAATTTGCAGGATCACAGCAGCAAAGTTAAAGTGCACACAGATACATAATAAAAGAAACATAAGTATTATAAATAAGCAAATACACATTAAACAGTAGTAAAAAGACAGACAGTAAATTGACAGTAAATTGAAATGAAAGGAACAGTTCAACATTTTGGGATATACACCTCTTTGCTTTCTTGATTGGAGCTAGATAAGATTGATACCACTCTCATAAAATGAAGTTGCAACTAGTTGGCTTAGCTTAGCATAACAATTGGAAACAAGGAAAACAGTTTGCCTGGTTCTGTCCAGAGGTAAAAAAAAAAAAACCTCTACCAGCACCTCTAAAGCTCACAATATGTCAGGTTTCCCAGTCTGATCTCAGATAAATACGGGAAATAATGGCCATAACCTCTTAACAGCACATTACTTGGTGGTGGCTCATCATCCTGTGTTAAGATGATGTGTCAGCACTACAGAAACAATGGAAAGACAATTAGGATCCTTTGACGTGATAGACACACAAATTGAATGCATCCACCTGAATATGCAATGCTCAAAACTAGTGACGTAGTATAAACAGTCAGAGGACTACTTAAGGTGTTAGGGAAAGGAGGTGGAGGGGTCAACAAACACATTCAACAATGGGCATTGGTGTTCAAGCATGTTACATTGTTTCTGTGGTGGCCATGTGCTGTTAAGAGGGTGTGGTCATGTAACGCATATCTGTGAGATCACATTGGGTTTCTTTAATCTGCAAAGAAAACCAATGTGAAAAAATTACAAATTGTGTTTGGAGATTATGTGAGAGAAGTGACCAGGCAAGTGATATTCCCGTTTCCAATCTTAAAGCTTAACTAAACCGACCTAAACTAAAACACCTAACTCTCTGACAAAAAGCAAAGTAGTTAATGAGCTTTAGAGGGTCCCGGATATTGTTACCGTTGGACCAGTTTTCAGTCTTACGCTCTCCTGCAGAGTTAGATAAGAAGATGAATACCACTCTCGTGTCTGTACATTAAATATGAAGCCATTTAGCTTAGCTTACCATAAATACAGGGAATTATGGGGAAACAGCTAGCATGGCTTTGTTAAATGTAACGAAATCCACCTACCAGCTCACTAATAACCACAATATGTTTTTATTAATTTTCTGTACAGATTAAACAAAGAAAATATAACAAGTTAAATAATAACGTTTTAGTGAGCTTTCAGTGAGTCTTTATGATAAGCTGACTCTGTTGGTTTCTGGCATTAACTTAATATTTAACAGTAAGTGGTATCAGTCTTCTTATCTAACTCAACAAGAAAGCAAATAAGTTTTTTTCCCAAAATGTCAAACTATTCCTTTAAGAGTCAGTTCATCATTCATACCACTCCTGGTGATGATTGGTCCAGCTGTGATGACAGCAGTCCCAGATGCTGCAGGTGGGGAATCAAGGCTCTCCTCCCCATCCCGCCTGCGCCTTCGCCCACAAATCTGCCAATCACATCATCAGATTTCAGTCCTCATTGAGGTCACAAGTAACAAACTGTGATTCATGATTTTAACACTTACCGGCATGAGCATTATGCAGTCGTCTGCCCGGCAAAGCTTGGTGACGCAGTGCAGGAACACGGTTGACATCTTCTGGTGTCTGTGTTTCACAAAACGGAAAACCTCAAAGGAAAAACGGCCCGACTGACTCTTCCCGTTTTCGAAAACTGTCGTCTGTGGGTCTTTGTAGCAGCTGTGTCAAAAGAGAACAATTTACATGTACACACATATGTACATGCACACACTGACAATGACATATTTGACGTCTTTATTTATGCTTAAGCACCAGTTAAGAAGAAAAAAAAAAGTAGCATTCATTCAGGACAGGCCCTTTGGAGAGCCTGAATAGATAATGACTCCCTTTTGTGGTTTATCGAGTCATCATCTTGAAAAAAAAAAAAAAAAGAAGCGAGATTACCCAAAGAAAAGGTCATAGCGGAGTTCATCATTAGGATTCCCTGAGGGGGTTGTGTAACAGTAGTCCATCAAGATGTTCCACCTGCAGACGGACAAAACTGTGAGCCGGGATGGAGGATAGAGATCTAACTGCACATGGGAAAGCACAGATCAGGGCTTTCTCTGCTGCAGACTGGCGCCTTCATGTAGAATAATAACATAATGGCATAATGAATGTAGGCAAACCATAGAAAAAAGAGGACTAAATCTGTAAAAAATAATGGTGGGAAAGATGCTGTGATTGACCAAAATATTGTCTCTGCTTTACTGAAGTCGTTCTTGTAATGGAAAAGAAATGTCTGCTACATGAGCAATACTTAAGATCTGAAAATTAGGAGAAAATAAAGATTCAGTAATGAAAAACATGATGGTATCTCGTACCGTTTGTCTAAGTTTGTGGCTTTCACAGCAGCAAATACTCTGGTTTTCAGAGCCAGACCAGCCATTGGAATAGAGAGAGGTTGATTGTATGTTGAATCCTTTACAGAAAAAAAAGTGAAAGTGAAGAAAAAAAGATAAAATTGATAGTTTTCCCACTCAGTATATAAAATGGGAAAATTGGAATTAACAAATGGGCTCGGTCTTTACATAATGAGCATTTAAATTGTAAGGCTGGCGATATTACAAGGTTGGATTTTCTATATTTTTGTTATTGCCAATGAATTTCTTGAAAAGACCAAAACCAAACAGCGTGTCAATCTATCTCTCGTTACTTTCTAACTTTGCCAGCCTTTTTGTTGCTCTCAGTACCGTTTGTTCCTAATGAAATGTAACTTTTTAAAGAATCCCAAATTGCACTAACATGCACGTGCAGTCGGACCGGACACGCAAACATAGCAGAGAGAAGCTTGGATTATAACACACAGACAGAGTGTGACTTCATTCTGTAGACATTAATCCACTATATCTTAACATAGCACATAGATGTTTGCTGCTATGATAATGCTCTTAAAATCTAATTTAGCACCTTTAAAAACACGTCGGAAAATGTATTTATAATTTTTTTTAAAGGCTTATTGATTCCTTAAAATAGCTGGCACTGTAGTTTTAAGCAAGCATCACTCAAACAGAAATAGGTGCATTAGATGCGATAGTACATTTGATTAATAGACATTTGGTGCTTTGGTGAGTATTTGCAGCAGCTATGTTATCTAGTCGGATTGACTCCAAATATAACACTCTGCCCATGCTCATTGTAACAAAATAAAAAAAAACATTCAATTAATTCTTTATTCTGATCTTTTTATGGGATTTGTTGACAAAAATATAATTTGTAAGGATAAATCTGTAAATCTGTAAATAAAACTGTTGTATACTTTTTAAACAGTTTACAGATTCATTAAAAGAAAACATTAACTTGATTAAAAGGGTATGATCATTAACATCCTAATCCAAAGCTTCAAAATGCATGCATTACAATGGAAATTATTGCATAAAAAAGGCTGAATGCAGCTGTGTACTTACGTTGTACAGAATCATACTCAACGTGCTCACAAATGTACCATTGCTGTCCTTGACGGTTACAGCAGCAGAGGAGCTGTGAAAAGATTCAAGATATTTATTTCAATGCTTTACGTGGCAAAACATTTAGCAGAATGCATGCATGTAAATTAGCATCTAAATCATTAAGGAAATATGCATATTTTAAAAGTAAATGGTTCTCAGAATACCATATGACACAAACCCAGTCAGGCTTTTAAAACCGGGCGCTTAATTGTCATCGCAGTTTAGGAGAACAATAAACAAATCTTAATTAATTCCTGATTAAATGAATAAATCTTAATATGAAATCCACTGAGGAATTTTCAGAAGGTCAAGCTCTCTTTTGAACAGGATGTTTTTGGCAGCAACTTACGATGCCAGCTGTGAGTTATTGACCAGGTACTCCAGTGGGTAGCTGCAGCTGAACTTATACAACAAACCGGGCAGATAGCTGATTATAGCTGGCGGGTCAGGGGTGTCGATATAGCCTGAGACATTCCCAATTTGTACCAGAGACATGTTCCCATAAGCATTGGCCCCATAGGCTGTGCTGACCTGAAGAGAGGAACATCTCAGCCACATCACTTTGCTTTCTCCCAAGTCAATAAACAACATGATGAAATGGCTTATTGATTATATTAACACCATGTGCTTGTGTTCGTGTACTCTTTACCACCAGGCTGTTACCGCAGGCCTCCAGAGTGCTGAGACTGATGCTGAACAGGACCGCCGTGGGGAAGGTGTTGTTGTTGATAAAGCCACGACATTGGGCGTCACTGTGGCGACCGTTCAGGGCCAAATCTGCATCAGTGTAGCCGGAGAAGAGCACGGGGCAGAAGTTGATCTTCAAGGTGATGGTCTGAACCCCGCAGTACACACTGATGTCCCGCTCACCTGGAGGAACAGAGGAAGAAGAGTTAACACTTAAAACAACAACAAAAAAGCTGTTCGACCAGTGGTTTCAAATTCAGCAATTGTTGGAAGCAATTGTATTGCTATCAGAAATGATTAGAACATTTGTAGATACATTTAAATGTTTGTGCAACTCTACTTTTTTAAAAAAAAGTTGCCGTTTTGGTGAAGCGGCCCCCTGGTTCTTGTCACTCAGCTGCCAACCTACAAGCATTCATCTGACATCTTAAAAGGAAAATAGTCTCGATTAGTTGGTGGGACTGAATCCCAGCAGAACCTGTAATTTAAATACTTAAATACAGTGGGCTGAAAATATAAAAATACTTAAAATCACAACCACTGCTGAAAGGCGAGGCATGTGAGCCTGAAGTCCAGTAACTGATATTCACTATCTGTTAAAGAGGTTTGACAATTAGCACTTTCATATGGGAATTTTCAACTGAATATGAAACACCTAATGGAGCTAAAATCAACACAAATTAGAGCAGCAACCATAAGAACGTTTTAAACCGTATGTCCTTATCCATGAAGTGTTTATGTTATTTTGTCTACCCTCTATATAATATTTTTATTATTAGATTTTTTAAATCAATCTATTTAGGTAGCTGTTAAATTTTTTTTGTGAAACTTTGTAGGAGGACATGATCTCAGTGTCCTCAAAAGTTAAACAATTTTACTTGTAAGCATTATCAGAAAATATACTTTTAGTATCAAAAGTAATGTACTCATCACACAGAATTACCCACTTGTTAATAAGTATAATTTTACTGCTTCAGCTACTTCAAGTGGAGAACGCATGATGTGTGCATGATGATTGCATAATAACGGAATATAACGTAGTTGCAGTATCGTTGTGGTTGGTAACATAGATAATCATATGTAATAAGTTGTCTTCACAAGTTTTAAATGCATCCATAAACATTGATTTGTACATGCATATAAACAGTTCATAAATGCTTTATATCACACTGAAAGCCCTGTTCATGTTTCTAATCATATCATATGTTATATCATATTATTAAGCATACATTAACTGTTTAAACATCAGATATAGATGTGTTGTAGGAGGCAGTTATATATATATATATATATATAGTTTTAATTGTTGACAAATATATTAAAAATTCCCTTTGAAAATTATATTAGATTTGCCTTATACTTGCTTACAACTACTATTACAGTGTTTTATAAAGTGTTATAAACCATGCATTAAAGTTGTACCTTGATTCACACCTGCAGGCAGAAGATAGGAAAGAGAAAACATATTATGTGATAGTATTCTCACCAGGAAACCTGCTGTGGTAGCTGGCGTCACAGTTGTATCCATTAAACTGTGTGGAGACCGAAGCGGCATTACTCATCAGCAGGAAGAAAAAGCACATTCGTGTCATTTCGGCACCTGAGAGAGGTTTGCCCAGTGTCATCTTCAGAAGGTCAACATTGCATTGACCACATTACTGAGGTTCGTGTTAAAAAACAGCTCTTATCTCAAAATTAAATGTTCAAAAACAATGCCCCCAAAGCTTCGCCTGTTTGCTTGACTGCTGCACGCTCTGACCTCTATCAAAGTAATACAACCTTCTTTCCTCAGGTGCCCTGATCCGTCTTATCCTGCTCCCTCTGCCCCCTTTTACCTCAGGCGCTCATGTTGGCTCAAACCACTATTACCCAACCCCTTTTAAACTGAGGTCACCCCTCTTTCCAGCTCATTTCATCCCCACTTCTCTTTTTTTCTACACCTGTTTACCTGTTTCCTGCCTTTCCCAAAGTAATTGGATGGACCCCCCTCTTCCCCTGGTATGTGACGAGAGAAAAGTTCAACACTGAGGTACGTAGTTTTTGGAGGCATCTGGGACCTAAACTAAACACAAATCAGCCTTACGTGTATCTGTTGAGTGTGATGAGAAAGATAGAGGGACTCATTATCCAAACACTTTGACAAAACCCTCGCTGCATTGCTGAACATGGGAAACTCCATCAGATCTGAATGGCCTGGACAAATCTTTTCACAGCGCCCAGAAACCTGAGCGTACTCGGAGGGTTCCCACTCGTCTCTCCTCGGTCTGATCTCCGTCTGTCAGCTCACACAAACGGTGGGCCTCAGCAGGGGGGGGGCCAGCCCTTGAATTAAGCTGTCATCGGCTGCTGCTGTGGCCTACATTCACATGAACATAAAAGTCAACTCACGGTCTGATGCAGGGCTGTGTGTGGATAATTGTGATGCACAAGCCATCACTTAGATTAAAGACAGTCAGTACAGCTCCGGCCCGGTGTGCACAGCGGTGCAGAAGGTAAAAATGGAACCTCATGTGTGTTTTATGGTTTGCTACTCTGCCTCGAGATACCTTTTATTTCACTGCCGTACATAACAGAAGTAATTTCAATATATTGAACTGGTATCAGAAGAAATAATTGATTTATACAAAGAGGTGTAAATAGGGGATGTTGGAGCCTAAAACAATAATTGTCTTTTGCTCAATAAATACCACAAAAAGACCAAAACCACCTTTCCGACTTCACTATCCGATCTGTGGCACTCACTCCGAGCACATTGGTTCCTACTGAGGACACACATCTTTAAAAACAGGTCAACAGTTTCCTAAAATAGCTGGGCACTGTAGTTTTTAGCAAACGTTACTGAAATTGGAGTAGATGTGTATTTATTTATAGATAGTGCATTTGTTATCTCCGGCAGGTGTAAGCCTGGGCAGAGGTTATGTGTTCGGCCGTGTGTGTGACTGTGTGCGCCCGTGACTGAGTGAAAGTACACACTGTACAATATATATTAGTGGCCAGTTATGGCTGCATGGTGAAGGTCCTTTTGTGTTTGCGGTGACTCACACTTTCTCAAAACACTTTTTCTTACCTGTTTTATGCTGTCAATGACTGCCTGCTGACTCTTCACTTAGCTAAAAGCTAATGGAACTACCGGTACACGCTGTACCCCGCCGCCACTTGGCCGCTGCTAAGCTTGCCACAGCTTGCCACAGCTTGCCACAGCTTACTGAGTTTACCTTTGTGACCACAAGGTCCATTTATTAGCTTTTCTGGAGCTTCGTATCACATTGTATGGTATCACACGATCTTCCACTGCAGATGGAGTTTCAAAGTTTCTTTGTTCTTAACTGTCTTCATTCCCTTATGTACTCTGAAAACAGATGTAACATTAGACACATCTGCAGGACCCAGGCTGAATTAAAAACCGAGCAAAATAAGCATTTTCCCCGAGGCCCCAGGCTGTCTGGATGACAAATACTTTGTGTTAATTTGTATAATTGCAAATCTTTAGTTTTATACGCGCTTGAAAAACACAACACTGGAATGGTAGGGACCCTTAGGAGGTTCCAGGTTTTTTTCTTTCTTTTTTTTTTACCTGTTTAGTCTTTGATGCCTTGTCTTATAAAGGGGCTCTGTGTCAAAATACTGAAATTATGCAAAACTATAGATTACTCTGATTTGTTCAGAGTAAAAACCACAAATGCTGGATGCGCTGACATGCAATTTGGTGCAGACATGCATTCTCTGTGTGAACCTTGGTGATCTCTGATTTTTCCTTATGGTCAGCATGTGTTCAGTACTGGTGTTTATCTCTCTAACAGCGATGAGGATTACAGCCTGACAATCCGATAGCAATGCTGACTGATGACCGTTTAGCTGCTTCAGTTTCAGGTTCCTGGTTGTGTGCATGCTGGCGTTTCTACCCACCTGTTTTATGTTCATTTTCAGTTTGCACATAAAGAAATAAAAGCCTGTATGAGACCCAACAATGTGTTAAGAGAACAACAAGTGAGGAGCACTGCTTTTCGTTAACATGACCTTCAGAGGAAACTGCAGATATTGTTATATTTCACACAGTTCATGTATCCACATGCATACACATGGACTAAGGAATTCAAGATTAGATACAGAATAATAAAGAAATAAAAACCTGAGTAAAGAGCAAATGGAAAGTGGAAACAGACTTAAATTAATCAGGAAGCACACGAAGCCTGTGACTAAAACGTCACTCAATGTTCCACTGAGACGAACGACTGGGACTGTAAACTTCCTCAAACTAATACATGGAATACACAGAAATGTCATATTTCCTTCATGCTTTCCACATTGTTTTCCATTGTTAGATGTTTTACTGGCCCTATATTAATTACATCATCTGGTTGCATTGTCTTGTATCCATAAAAAAATAGTGGATAGCTTTATTGGCAAAAATGGAATATAATATTCTTAACTATGTTTTCATTGGTGTATAATCACCTGAAACTAAGAATCGTTTTGTTTTCGTTCCTCTTCACAAAGTCCGCCATGTTTCTACAGCAGCCCAGAACGGACAAACCAAACTCTGGCTCTAATGAGGGCCTTTTTCGTGTTTTTAGATTACCTGAAAGCCACTGTAGTTTTCCAACACGCTTGGACAAGGTGGGGTATTAGTTGGATGCAATCTGCAACCTCGCCACTAGATGCCACTAAATTCCACACACTGCTCCTTTAAGTTTTGCGATGAATTTGAATGGAAACTTCTGTCATTGCTTACTGGGATGCTTTTTTTTACAAGGAAAAACGTCTGCAGTGAAAAATACCTATTATTGAGAAATATTGGTTGTTTTTTTGGGGAATGTTTGTGTGTGCGTGGAGCCCGCAGTTAATTTGTCATGGGGCTTCCCAGTGCATCTTTTTGAAACTTGACTTTTTTTTTTTTATCTGTGTATATACATTAATTAAGAGAAATAAGAGCAGATAGGAACAATTTATGTTTGAATTGTTGTTCTCTTGCTACCCATGATACAATTGCCGTCATCAAAAACATCTCCTGTGTGTCACTCGCTCATCCTGTTGCCTTGCGTGTCAGAAACAGATCTGGACTTGAAGCCAAACCGACACCTCAAGGCCCTGCAGAGCCCTGAGAAACACAGCTGGCTGCAGGTGTTTGCTTTACACTGCTACTCATCTGCCCCTCTGATGAGGGCTGGAATCAAATATGAAATGCTTACAAGCAGACAAGTGTTATTCAGGGAAAACAGGATCAGATGGCCACATACACATGAAATTAATACATATGGTGAACCCATTGCCATTCCTGTCTATTTTACACATCCAACCCAGAAAATGACCCATTTAGCCAATGTTTAGTCTACTTTTGTGCTTGTCACATGACTTTCTTAAGATATAAGATGAAATCATACACTTGTGGTTACGTGAAAAACCTTTGAACATACAGCCAAAACAATTCTCAATGTCTTGTGTGTCATGTTGATTTTCTTAGCAGTAATTTCCATCATGCATTACATGTTCATTTTAAATGGCTCAGGAGCGACCGCCACACTCAGATCTGTCTGATGGAGCCAAATCTATCTGATCAGCCTGAAACATCCAGACATTCAAATCACAAAAGCCATGAGAGTGCCGGCTGCAATGTGACGCTCCAGTTTTTAACACTGGCAGGAAAGTGAAGCCCTCATCAAAGGCCGTGCTGCGACTTGATCCTCAGTGAGTAATGTTAAGATTGTTTTGATTTGTTGCGGTTTATCATACTTGTGGTACAGATTATTAGATGCAGATTAGTAAAAGAACGGGGTTTGTTTCTCAAGGTGATTTCTTCTGAAATACATTTTTTCTTTTTTTTAAAGTGAGATGATGTTTTTCTTGAAGTCTCTGTCTGGATCTTTTGGTGGGCTGGAAACGTGCGAAAATTCCCAGGTGAGAAGGGAAAACAACAGGCTGGTTTATTGTTTATGTATGAGACCCAACAATGTATTAAGAGAACAACAAGTGAGGAGCACTGCTTTTCGTTAACATGACCTTCAGAGGAAACTGCAGATATTGTTATATTTCACACAGTTCATGTATCCACATGCATACACATGGACTAAGGAATTCAAGATTAGATACAGAATAATAAAGAAATAAAAACCTGAGTAAAGAGCAAATGGAAAGTGGAAACAGACTTAAATTAATCAGGAAGCACACGAAGCCTGTGACTAAAACGTCATTCAATGTTCCACTGAGACGAACGACTGGGACTGTAAACTTCCTCAAACTAATACATGGAATACACAGAAATGTCATATTTCCTTCATGCTTTCCACATTGTTTTCCATTGTTAGATGTTTTACTGGCCCTATATTAATTACATCATCTTGTTGCATTGTCTTGTATCCATAAAAAAATAGTGGATAGCTTTATTGGCAAAAATGGAATATAATATTCTTAACTATGTTTTCATTGGTGTATAATCACCTGAAACTAAGAATCGTTTTGTTTTCGTTCCTCTTCACAAAGTCCGCCATGTTTCTACAGCAGCCCAGAACGGACAAACCAAACTCTGGCTCTAATGAGGGCCTTTTTCGTGTTTTTAGATTACCTGAAAGCCACTGTAGTTTTCCAACACGCTTGGACAAGGTGGGGTATTAGTTGGATGCAATCTGCAACCTCGCCACTAGATGCCACTAAATTCCACACACTGCTCCTTTAAGTTTTGCGATGAATTTGAATGGAAACTTCTGTCATTGCTTACTGGGATGCTTTTTTTTACAAGGAAAAACGTCTGCAGTGAAAAATACCTATTATTGAGAAATATTGGTTGTTTTTTTGGGGAATGTTTGTTTGTGCGTGGAGCTCACAGTTAATTTGTCATGGGGCTTCCCAGTGCATCTTTTTGAAACTTGACTTTTCTTTTTTTATCTGTGTATATCCATTAATTAAGAGAAATAAGAGCAGATAGGAACAATTTATGTTTGAATTGTTGTTCTCTCGCTACCCATGATACAATTGCCGTCATCAAAAACATCTCCTGTGTGTCACTCGCTCATCCTGTTGCCTTGCGTGTCAGAAACAGATCTGGACTTGAAGCCAAACCGACACCTCAAGGCCCTGCAGAGCCCTGAGAAACACAGCTGGCTGCAGGTGTTTGCTTTACACTGCTACTCATCTGTCCCTCTGATGAGGGCTGGAATCAAATATGAAATGCTTACAAGCAGACAAGTGTCATTCAGAGAAAACAGGATCAGATGGCCACATACACATGAAATTAATACATATGGTGAACCCATTGCCATTCCTGTCTATTTTACACATCCAACCCAGAAAATGACCCATTTAGCCAATGTTTAGTCTACTTTTGTGCTTGTCACATGACTTTCTTAAGATATAAGATGAAATCATACACTTGGGGATTACATGAAAAACCTTTGAACATACAGCCAAAACAATTCTCAATGTCTTGTGTATCATGTTGATTTTCTTAGCAGTAACTTCCATCATGCATTACATGTTCATTTTAAATGGCTCAGGAGCGACCGCCACACTCAGATCTGTCTGATGGAGCCAACTCTATCTGATCAGCCTGACCTTCAGAGGAAACTGCAGATATTGTTATATTTCACACAGTTCATGTATCCACATGCATACACATGGACTAAGGAATTCAAGATTAGATACAGAATAATAGATAAAGTATCCAAAAATACACTAAATAAGTTAAGTGAAAACTGAATTTGGTTTAAATTAATATTCAAGCAGAAAAATAAAGTTATTGTGAAAAATTAAAGGAAGAACTGGAAGGTTTTTCAATATTTACTGCACACTCTCTGTCACAGTAGTTATTCTGAATTTGACAGTCAGTTTCATTAATACATGAAGTTTGACAATTTTGATCCGATCCACAATCCATAAGTGAGCAACATGACAGACTTTAACATTTGGAGATAATCGTGGCACTGTGCTGCCCCCCTGTGCTCACTGTGTCACACTGCAGAACATCTGACAGCTTTCCCGACTCAAATTATGAATACACAATAAAATCGACTTATAAATGATTACGTATTATTATAAATTATAGATTTTCCAGATGTAACATTAAAGGGATGCTTACACATTAATCAATCAATCCAATGATGCTGAAATGGGTACATTTTGAACACTATTGTTCTTTAACTTAAGTCATTTTGAATGCAGGACTTTTACTTGTCACAGAGTATTGCTGCTCTTACTTCTGATTAAGATCTGAGTACTTCCTGCACTGGTTTCCAGTCAAACTCAATTTTATGTTCAGTATGTTAGTGCCAACGGTGTTTACATTTTAAATGTTTGACTTTACTGAGTTTATCGTAACCTGCTGAAATAAAGGTTGAATGAATCGTATGTAAAAGGAAATGCATTCAGACATTCAGTCACCATTACATTAATGCTTTCATTACAGTTTGAACTGCCTCCGCTCTGCCTCCATTATCCACTCGCATCATTTTGAACTCATGGACTGTTTTTAGACACATGCAGGGACTGGAAAGACCACGAACATGAAAACCAAGCATATAGACGCATATGCATAAAAAATCTCAATACACTCAGAAATATATCATTAAAAACGAACTTTCTATCGTCGTACAATAAATCGTCTCTAGCCTCATCAGGAGAGTTTTGATTACGTTGTTTCTAACTACGTCAATTTTGGAGATTCTTTTGTTTTCTTTCTCAATTTTGGAATGAATATTGTGATACAGGGAAGCACGAGTCATCTTAAGCAAACATACCCATGAACATACAAACATATCTGATTTATAGACACTGTCCACTCAGTCTGAAATACTATTAGACTTCACTTGTCACACACAATAGTAACACAATAAACCCTCTTGGATTGTGTTCATTTTTAAAGGATACCATGGTAACAGTTAGTCTCTAAATTCCTATATCTTATAGACTCATGTGTGGAAGAAGTCTCAATAGACTTTTGCCTATACCCTAGAACTTTCTTGTAATTGAACACCTCACTGTCTCGTTTTAGACTAAAATGTCTCTGTTTAGAATCACCAAGAGAGTTTTGATTTAGTTGTTCGGACACCATATATGTGTTTCCACTACATAATTTTTCCCGTGTAGGGATTATTTTTCTTTGGATTATTGTCACACCGGGATGTATGAGCAGCTTTTACTGCAAACATGTCACATTTCTGGTTTACATACTCTTTATTACAGTATTATTACGGTGATTTCAAGTGAAATGTGAGATGCTTCAAATCAATCCCACTATGCAGTCAGTTCAAAACCTCCACAAAGTCTCATCGCTTCACTCTGTCAGGCCTGTTGCAGCCTGCTCTGACTCCAGTGCGTCTCTCCTAGGGCTTCATCCTCTCATCCAGGCCTCTGGCACTCCTGTGACTGAGCATTTGTGCACCCCCCCCCCCCTAACCCCCCACTACCCCACCAGCTGGCCTGCGGTCAGTTCGTGTACACCTGCACCACAACAGACTCAAGTGGAGCTCAGCGGCGTAACATCTGATTCAGGCTCTGCAGGGGCGGTGTGTGTTGGTGTGTGTTGGTGTGTGTTGGTGTGTGTTGTGTGTGTTGGTGTGTGTTAGTGTGTGTTGTGTGTGTTGGTGTGTGTTGGTGTGTGCAGCCTCTCTTTTTTTGTTCCACCCGCTCAGCATAGCAGGCCCGCCATTTCCCCTCCTCGGTGGTCTTTCTTTCCTTCCCCAGCGCTTTAAAGCGGAGCAGCGGCGGCAGGAGGAGGAGGAGGAGGCGGAGGAGACGGAGGAGGAGGAGGCGAAGCGGCGGCGGCGGCGACGACTGGCGGAGCGGCGGAGGCAGGCAGGCAGGAGGAGAGACGCAGGGATCCGGTGTGCCACAGCGGGATGAGCGCGAGACACAGACCCGGGTCGTCGGATGAGTCAGCGAGAGGACCCTGCAGCCCAGACATCTGACTGACGGAGCCCGAAACAATCACACATCTTCTGACTGTTGTTGTTGTCGGATCCGCTTCTCTTTATTCCGCCCTCCCCTGGTCCGCGTCTGCCATAGCCTAGTTTTGATTTTTTTTTTTTTTTTTATCTCCACCAAGGTGGGAAAAAAGGGGGGGGAGGTGGAGGGGCCCGGCAAGGTTGCGGAGGAGGGAGGTGGAGGTTTTTCTTTACTTTTCTAAGAAGAGCTCGCACCCGGAGATAAAGCCAGACTGCGTTTCTAAAAGTCTTTTGTTGCACCGAGTGAGAGAAGATGTCGGGGCAGAGCATTACCGACAGGATAACCGCAGCCCAGCACAGTGTAACGGGGTCCGCCGTGTCCAAAACAGTATGCAAGGCCACCACGCACGAAGTAATGGGCCCGAAAAAGAAACATTTGGACTGTGAGTATCTTTAATGTACATATATATATATGTGTGTGTGTGTGTGTATATATGTGTATAAATACACGTTGAAACGGAGCAGCGCCTCATCTGAGTGGAGGGGCTGCAAGGCCCCAAAGCCTCACGAGAGGCTAGATGCTACCGCTGCTTCATGTCACACAGATTATATTGTTATAACGTCGAGCTCAGGCCTTGTTGACATTGTGCCACTCGCAGACGAGAGGCGTCCGGAGGAGCCTCGCCCTTCATTAAGGCTGATAAATGATGTTTCTTCACACGTTTCGTCTCCGATAGCTGTCCCACTAGCTCGTCCCGCGGGCTGGTTTTGTTCACCCTCGCGTCATTCTCGCGTCTCCTCGTCGGTTCAGAGTTTGAACGACGAGCCTGCATCGGGATACGTGTCTATTTGAGCATTATCTAACGAGGAAACGTTTTTTAAAAAAACAGTGTTAGCCCACAGTGGGCCTCTCACGGGCCCTGACGTTGACATTTACAGGAATCCTCTCTCATCTCCCATCTTGGTGCACCTGCAGCAGGACAGGTGTCACTTTCAGCTGTGGTGATTGAGTAACGTGACGACCTGCTGCTCGTCACGGTGGGGTCGTGATGAACTCACAGCTGGTGGCTGAGGTGTGTGTGTGTGTGTGTGAGTTTCCTTCCTTCAAACACACTCCTGCATGCACCCTGTCGTATACGCATAGGAGCTGAGATCCTCGTGTGCTCGTGAGTCTGGTGCACTCACAGTCAGAGGATTCACTGTCCTCCTGTACTTACGGGATGCAGTGGGAGATCTTCTGCATATCGATCTGCACTTGCAAAGGCATGATGGCAGTAATGAAAGTGCTTTTTATTTTTATTTTATTTCTTATGAAGGCCCTGCGTCATCACAAGAGTTCAATAATAGTCCAGGGAAAAAAAGAAGAGGTGCACACTGTATTTTCAGAGTCGTGTGTGGTTTGTGAAGCAGAAATATCTGATTTCTGAAATGAGAATGATGGTAACTTGTGCTGCATATTTTGGTTTGATGGTAAAAAGTTGCAGGTTCCACACCTGTTGTGCTGTTCTGGCGACTCCCACGGGTGAGATGAGGGAAAGTTGACAGAGTGACACTCAGTTGGCTCGTCCCAACCCAGCCAGCTATCTGATGGCTCAGTACACAACAGAACAGAGAGCCTATGTGTACATACATAATAACATGGTGTCCTCCGCCTTTATGCTACAGCATAATGGAGGCTGGATGGTCTGTTTTATAGTGTATTATATAGGTATTATATAGGTTTAGATGGATTTTTTCAGCTTAATGTTTTTCTCATGTACCCTTCTGACAGAAAAGAAGTAATGGATTTTGTATAATTCCTGAATGGATTATAAGTATTATTTATGGCCATTTTATGCCTTTAGTAGAGAGTTGACAGGAGAGAGATGGCAATACTGTACATGGAGAGAGAGAGAGAGAGAGAGAGAGAGAGAGAGAGAGAGAAAACAACCAGAGCTAAAGAAAGTATAGGAATCATAGGAATGCATAATGATAGTTGGATATGCTTGAAATGTTTTGATATTAGTGCCAGTATAACACATACATTCCTGTACTGTTATCTTACTGTGGGAAATATAAACATGTTTTTTACTATCTAAACACTTCTTTCATTTAACAAAACATCCCAAGATTCTCAAATGTTAAATGTTATCTAAACACAAGCAGTTGTACAAGACTTTTCAAAAATTGGCAAAATCTTGATTTAAATCGGGAAAATTAATATAGTCCGTTAAATAATTATCTCATTTTTATACTCTCAAATGTCAATATTGGTATCAGCCTTAAAAATCCTGTATTGGTCAGGCCAAAGGCCTACTACCTACTACATCTGACTTATTTTGACGTTTGAGTCCCAACCTTATGAATAGCAAGGGCTGGGCAGTAATTTAGTGTTATCAATCATATATAAATCTAAGTAGAATCCAGGGCTGCAACTAACGATTATGTTCATTTTTTAATAATCTGCCAAATACTTTCTCGATTGATCATTTGGACTAAGGTGAAGGTGAAGTCTTCAAAATGCTTGAATTTGTTTGACCAACAGTCCGAAACCTAAAGATGTTCAGTTTACGGTCACATAAGAAAAAGAAAGATTAATCCCTCAGAATTGAGAAGTTGGAACGAGGGAATATTTGTCATGTTGGTTTGAAAAAGGACTTCAATTAACCGACTTCTTTCTGAGTTTTGATACCAATACGAAACCATGTTTGCATGTTACTTGACTTTAGAAAATGTATTAACCCATTTTTGTACAAAACCCATTTTTTATTTAACAAAAGTTTTCAATTGTTAAAAGTTTTAAGTTTTATGATACTTTGGCCAAAAGAAAAGCTCCAAAATTGGCAACATTATATTTGAAATGAGAAAATAGTTTTCTAGTGATCGAACAAAAGTTGAACAACATTTCCTTACTCATTTACAAAGCCAATTTTTCAAGCATTTTCAATCCATCATTGTTTAAATCCATGTTTATTAGCTTGCGGTCTTCTTCTTGCCTTCCTTTCCTGGGACATTGCTGTGTATCTTGTCGTGTTACCGCCACCTGTTGATCCACGGAGTAGAGTTAAAGACCCCACAGGGAGCCTTTAAATAAACAAGATTATGAATCAGTGCTACAAATACAGTATTACGGGTTGATACCCAAACCCACAGAGATTTAGTGCTGCTGTGTGATAAATCAATATTTTTATGACTTTGAGATTGGAGTTGTATTATGACACTATGATCATACTACAGTATTTTTCTTCATGAAATAATATCTAAATCGAAGGGAAACCATGTTAGTTTTTCATATTTTCTGTTTCACATGTTCAAATAGTTTTGTATTAGCCAACTCTATGAAGTGAAACAAAGATCATTACATTTTGTTTTACATGTATCATATATTAGAAACCTATTCTCATGAATAAAAAAAAACATATTTTCCAGAAGACATTTTTATAAGGGTATCCTGAATTGATTTATTCTGATGTATGTTGATCCCCATTACAACCCAGCCTTAATGGTGATTGACACAATGTGGTAACAGATTTGTGTCCCATGAATGAATTAGATTACAAATCATTAATGTCAACCACTGTGAATATTTAGCAGGCTGATTGTAACATGACTGAGCTGTCAGTGTAGTCTCCACCCCCATAGTCCTCCTCCTCTTCCTCCCTCCTGCTTGTCTCCTCTCCGTCATCTTCTTCTCTGGGCAGTTCAGCCACCCATGCTAACTGCTGCTGCTGCTGCTCCTCTGGAAGGTTATCCTGTCCTACTTAAAGTCCCCCGCCTTTTGAAAAGTCAAATATAGGACAGAAAAGGAGGCCCAATTACCTCGTCAGTCTGATCATCGCTGTGAATGGCAGGGTCATTAGCACTTTGACTGACATCATTCAAGCAGCACTGTGATGGAGGATGAACATGTTAGCGGAGGAAGTGGGGCAGAACATGTATGGTTAACGTCTTAATGCCTTGCACTTCATGTTGCTCTCTCAAAAGCCTGTTACGTTGCCTTTAACAATCAGAATGAATGATATCAGTGTCTACTTGTGCTACAGGGATCCTTGATTGCATTGATGGTGATTTACTGTTTATTATGCAAATTTTATGTAGAAAGCGTCCTTGCTTGAACACACTGTTGCAGCATTTTACTTTGAGTAGAATAATTGCGTTATTTTGACTCGAATATATTGTGTAGTTCGGTGGCACTGTTGGTTACTTTTTTAATTAGTCCATCAATCATTTAGACTATGAACTGTCAGAAAAATAGAGCTACCTTTGGAAACACTGATTTCATGTCTGCACTGCAGTAATATTTTTATAGATTTTGGACATTTATAATGACATGCGGAGTTAACATTCTACAATTACATACATATTACACATTATTTTGATAAAGAAAAACTGTTAAATGAGTAAATACGATTTTTAATATGTTATATTTAGTTTAAAGTTGTATAAAATGCAGCAAATACTTAGATTTCATAAGCTTTAAGCAACAAATGTTTGGCATTTGGCATCACTTAAATAGTCAATAGGTTTTTAAAATAGTTGCTGAATCATTTTCTGTTCATCAACTTATTAATTAATCAACTAGTTGTCTCAGCCCTAATCTAGTTTCCTACTGAACTGATTGTGTTGTGAACTAAATCATTGGAGCTCAATTTCTGAATCCATTGAACATATTCAGTTTTGTCTTAACCAAACTTCTCTTCGTAAAAAACCTCCAGTCAAAGATAATAATGAGAAGCGGGATTCTGTTGATGCTGCTTACAGGTTACCAAACTGCACATGTGTGACCTGTAGTGGAGGACACAAGCATGAGTCACATCAGAGACTGTTTTTAGTTCAGACCTTCACAAAAATTGGTTTGTGCATCCGTGGTAGTTTTTTACTTTGTCGGCGTTGGCAGCAGGTTTTTGTTTGCTTATCAGCTCAACGTGGCAATTAACTCGCAGTACGTTGTGTTATCGATGAGTAAATGTATCGTAACAGATGAAAACTGGTTTCTGAATAAAGTTTAAATTTGTATCGCCAGAAGAAAGTACATTATATCTGCCTGCTCTGTCAGCTCTATACACAATGTTGCGATATTAAAATGTCAGAAAAGAGGGGAAAAATGACCCCCGTTTAGAACAACATCGCTGGATGTCTTCAAATTGTTTGTTTTGTCCAAAGATTTAAATTTCTCTGTCATAGAAGGCCAAAAAAAAAAACAGCTTGATGGTGTAGTTTTTAAAAAATTACTTTGACTTTTACTTGATTATCAAAATAGTTCTTGATTAATACTCGATCGACTAATTAATTGACTCATCGTCTTATAATAAAAAATATTTTCTAGCAGCAGCCCTGCAGGTGTTGTGTTTTTGCGGCGGTTGCATTCAAAATATTTGAGGAATAACGCATTGGTATATTTGAAGAAGAGCTGTGTGACTTATTACATTTTGATGGACTTGCTTTGCAGCCCGGGACAATTACACATTTATTTTGTATTGATTGTTCCAAATACACTGCCTTGAGAAGATCAGCTGAACCCCGTCATCTCATGAACGTCTTTTATTTTGCTTCAGATTTGATCCATTGCACCAACGAGATGAACGTGAACATTCCCCAACTGGCTGACTCGCTGTTTGAGAGGACCACCAACACCAGCTGGGTGGTTGTGTTTAAGTCACTTATCACCACACACCACCTCATGGTCTACGGCAACGAGGTGAGACGCTTCAGCAGACACCAGCAGATTATTTGAGCATTAATGTATTACTAATCAATAGTCTGGTGGTAACCATTTTTCCCTTCTCTTGCAGCGTTTTGTTCAGTACTTGGCTTCAAGGAATACACTATTCAACCTCAGTAATTTTTTGGACAAAAGTGGGTTACAAGGTAGCAATTTTAAGGCGGTTGTTGATATCAGTTCCTGAATCATTCTGAATTTATGCACGATGTAAAAAAGTAAATTTTCCTTCTGCCTTTTTTTCCGTTCCAGGTTATGACATGTCCACATTTATCAGGAGGTATAGTCGATATCTGAACGAGAAAGCCGTTTCGTACAGACAGGTTGCATTTGACTTCACAAAAGTTAAACGCGGGTAAGGAGTAATTCTATTATTATTATTGTTATTGCTATTATTATTATTATACAGTATTAAACATATTTCTTTTCTTTTTTTATAAATCTGAAAAATGAATAGTCATGTTTAAGTCCGCAACAAACTATCATGTTGATTATTGATTAACATCATTAGTAGTTTTATAATTTATCAACTAATTGTTTAGTCTGAAAAATTCAGAAATTTCTTTACGGTGCTTAAACAAATTAAGCTTACGCTGATGTCTTCAAATTACTTGTTTTATTATATACAAAAATATTCAGTTTACAATGATAGAAAACTGAGAAACGCAGAAAATGTTAAGATGCAGGAAACAGCATTTTCATTTCAATCACTTTGATAAATCACTTCGAGGATTATCGGTTATCAAAATTGTCAAACATGTTTTGTAAATGGGTTAACTGATTAATTATCTAATTTCTTTAGCCCTCATGTCGCCAAATATTTGTGTAACAAATGCCAAAATCTATAATTTTAAATGGCAAATGTTAATTTCAGTGATTAAAAAAAAAAAAATGTAAATGCAAAAGATCAATTGATTAGAGCTGCAACGATTAATCAATAGCCTTTTTATTAAGCAAAGATGCTTTGCATTTTCTGGTTTCAGCCTCTCAGATGTGAGGATTTGGTGCTGAAATTAAGTCCGTCTGTTACCGTGTGTTAAGAGCTACACCGCTTGCTCATCCATCTCTCTGTCTCCTCTCCTCTATCTTCCTCCGACTCCCCATGTGTCCACGCAGAGTGGATGGCGTAATGAGGACCATGAATACGGAGAAGCTGCTGAAGACCATCCCCATTATTCAGAACCAGATGGACGCACTCCTCGATTTCAATGTGAGTTCAAGGTGAAGCCTCCCGCAGCTCGCGTAGAGAAAGCTGCTAGTCCGAGGTGTTCGGCTCTCACCAGGGCGGCATCATCGTAGGTCACAGGCTTCGCTTTCCTACGTCGACACACCGCTGTGGAAAAGCTGTAAGATATATGATTGCTTTCCCTCAGGTCAATGCCAACGAGTTGACTAATGGAGTCATCAATGCAGCCTTCATGCTCCTCTTCAAAGACTCCATCAGGCTCTTTGCTGCTTATAATGAAGGCATTATCAACCTGCTCGGTAAGACCACTTTCACTTAGACACCTTCTCTTTCTCTTCGGTTCATTTTGTCCCAATATTTCGTGGTTGGTCATTCCAATTTCTTTGTTTCACCGAATAGAGAAATACTTTGACATGAAAAAGATTCAGTGTAAAGAAGGTTTGGACATTTACAAGAAGTTTCTCACCCGAATGACCCGGATATCGGAGTTCCTCAAAGTAGCAGAGGTAAATTAGACTAAATGTTGGCTGTTTTTCACAGATACACCTGCTGTCATGAATAACATGAATAAACTTGTTTTTCTTTCTCGTTTTAACAGCAGGTGGGCATCGATCGAGGAGACATCCCGGATCTATCACAGGTAAGCACCGACCTGTCAAAGCAATCCGAAATCACAGGTTGTCCCTCTCTTTGTAGGAAGCCTTTCCTTGCTCCCTTTCTCTTATTTCCAGCTCTAATTGCTCTTTTATCATCAGTTGTCTTTGTCAAACTAGAGAGTAGCACACCCAACACAAATGTTCTTTAAGATAAGACGCTCTGCATGATTTCTTTCTCGAGCGCATGTTTGCCAGAGGAGGTGGTCTTCTTCTTCTTCTTCTTCTTCTTCTTCTTCTTCTTCTTCTTCTTCTTCTTCTTCTTCGTCTTCTTCTTCTTCTTCTTCGTCTTCTTCGTCTTCTTCTTCTTCTTTTTCTTTCCCCTCCCTGCTTCTCCTCCCTCTTTCTACAGTAAATAAAGGTGTTGTCCACACTAAGTGTGTTAAAGTAATCACAGCAATTGCAATCCACCCAGTAAATCTGCACAGTGACAGTTAGATGTTTCCTATTTAAAATTAAATTGCACATACTGTCGTGTTGTGCTGTGGGGAACAGAAACATTTTACCCTGGAGAACTGCAACTAAAACGCATTCCCCCTCTGACTGTCACCACCTTTATATTCTGTATTTTCCCCCTTTATCTTTCCACTTTAGTTCACAGTTTGTGTAAGTACTATCATTTCACTCTTCTTCTATGTCCGTGACTTGCTTCAGTGTTGTCTTTTTGCATGCCTCTGCTCTGACTCTGTCTCCTACATGATGGTGAAAAACAGTTGAAGGAAAAAACACTCGCTGTGGTAAACTCTGATCACTTTGGTCACGTCATTGAGGTGTGAACCAGCATAGCTCATCTCCTGTAAAGTGGCTTCCCCCGTTGTGCTTAGACACGGCCGATTCAACAGCGCCCAGCTCGTTGAAAGTGCCGTGGTGCAGTACGTCATCCCACACCGATGTTACTCTCATCCAAAGTAGCTTTTTGGCTGGAATGCAATGCAGTAATCGATCAGTGGTGGGTAACTGGTAGTCCAAAGTTGGTAGTGTTAACTTTGTGGAGCAAAATTGAACCTCCTATTCCAAGACATTAGTTGTCTGTCTGGTGCATTTCATAGTGTGTTGGGTTTCCTGCTTTATCTTGGTTGCCCACCACTGTCCTTTATGGTCTTGATGTCCATGCAGACTACATGTTATGTGTCTCAGGACGTTGCTGACTGTGTGTTTTCTGTCACGGCAGGCTCCCAGTAGCCTTCTAGAAGCTCTGGAGCAGCACTTGGCCTCTTTAGAGGGCAAAAAGGTCAAAGACTCGACTGCAGCCAGCAGGTACATCAATCCTCCCGTCACTATTTCTGAATTCCTCTCATCTTTTCCTTGATTCTCAGAGACTGCCTTTCCATTTATATTGCTCCATGTTTTAAAGTTTTATTAGATTGCGCTACATCTAGTCAATAAATCAGTCAAACGTTTCTGACAAGCTGACGATAAGATGAACGAAAACAGTAAAACAATTTGAGACTAGTGCACACAAGAGATAAAAAAGAATGGAGATGTAATAATAAATCTAATAAAATGGATAAATCAATCAATCAAGAGTGAATTTGTGTCTTTCCTGCAGGGCCAGCACTCTGTCAAATGCAGTGTCATCACTCGCCAGCACGGGGATGTCTTTCACTAAAGTGGATGAGCGGGAGAAGCAGGCAGCTCTCGAAGAGGAACAGGCTCGACTCAAAGCTCTGAAGGTGGCCTTGTTGTTTTCACCAAGGAGGCTGTGCACGTAAAGATGCGTTGATATTGCCCGTATGCTTGAATTAGAGTTTCTCTCTCACTCAGGAACAGAGGCTCAAGGAGCTGTCCAAGAGGCCCTCCTTCGCTACCACTGATACATCGCCGATCTCCACCACAGGTGGCACTATCAGCACCGCACCAGCCATCGACCTCTTCTCCACGCCCAGCTGCTCTAACGGGTACGGTGTACATCGACAGTACATCCCCTCTCTAGTTGTGAAATATGTTTTTCAATATAATTTAAAACTATTTTATACCCATTCCGCTGTTTTTTTAGTCCCACAACATACATCTCCTTTTGATTATTGCCGCTTTAAAGTTAACGGTGTAACTATGTAGCTGCGCTGGTAGCTTTCTAACGAGGGAACATTCACTGTAAAGTCGCCGTGCCGAACATTGCGACGTAAGGAGGAAGCAGCAGAAAGTGACAGGAAAGTAAAAGGACCAGCAGACAATTTTATGTTCTTGTTCTCCTGGATTCTGCTCAGCTTCCACACTTTGAAATCCGTTTTTAGCGGCCAGAATGTTTGGACTGAGACGCGTTTGTAGATATACAATTGGAATCGCATTTTAAACCTCCAGGTGTAGTTTGGATCCTTTTGGCAAAAATCACATTTCATGTTTGTTTTCTTGCAGTCCAGACTTTCTAAAACCAGTCTAGATACAATCTGGATATGCTAAAAACGGATTTGGGCTGGTAGTCTGAACAAGGCCTTTGACTTTTTTCATTTATTTTTTTATTTTTTTTACTTTTAACTCCAAAGACATAAAATCATAACTGTAACCTTTTTACTTTGGATTTCTTTTTCAGGCTTTTGCACAAGAAAGAGCTGTGCTTGTAAAGGGGCAAAATACTAGTTGGCTTTCTTTTTCTGTCTGCAGTGCAGTGAAGATGGAGAGCGACCTTTTTGACCTGCAGTCAACTTTCCAGCCCTCCATGCAATCAAGCTCAACAGGGCTTCCAGTGGCAACCGCGTGGGCAGGTACAGAGACAACATCTGTGTTTCTAGACTTTCTGGACCTTTGCTGCATGCTCTCCTTCTCTTGTTGTTGTCTGACTCTGATGCCCACCTCTTCCTCTCCACTCTTTTCTGTCTTTGTCTTTTCTCTGTCTCTCTCTCCTCCGCCTGCCTAGATCCTTTCACCTCTGCTGAAGCTGGAGATGAATCCATGCCAAACCTTAACCCTTTCCTCTCAAAACTCGTTGTCGATGCCACTCACTTACCTGTCGTGTCTTCAGACGGTGTTAGCTTTCCCTCTAGGACATCCGGTCATGAAATGTTTGGTGGTAACGACTCATTTTGTTTCTCCTCCAAAAGTCTTGTCGCACTTGTTCATTTCTCTGTTGTCACTTATAAGCATGACTAGCTTGCATGGTTACTGTGCTCAATGTTGATTATCTGTTCGTGCAAATCTCTAAATGATCTTCTTTTGTCTGTTTGTACAATGATTCTCATTGCAGTTCATACCAAGCTCAAATGATGTTGTTTTTTTAGCGAGAACACCTCTTAGTGTATCAACCAGGGCCCTCCATGTCCCTCTATAGAGGCCATACAACCATTTTTGCTTCACAGTTCATCCTCTCTTTTAATGATGTTGCATTGTAATACAAACATGCCGTAGAGCTTTTTAAGTTGATACCTGTTCTACTTTTACCAACCTTATTTTTGATTCTCCAGATCGTTACAATCCCTTTATTGACACAAACTCATCCGTTTCAACCAATTACAAACGCACAGTGCGGATAGAACACTCCATCTCAGGTACTATGATGGCTCACCATCTCAGCCTATGTTTCCTGAGCCCTGGCAAACATAGGATCCTATGCAATACACCCTCTTATTTTGATATGTATCGTAGAAATGTGGTCATAAACTAATAGAAAGGAACATTTTGACATTTTGGAAAATTCAGTTATTTGCTGGCTTGTCTAGAGTTAGATGAGAAGATTCATAGCACTCATGTCTGTTGTTATTTTCTGCTACTTCACACATATCTGCTCTGTAAATGATTTGCTCTGTGTTCACGTGTGAGAATTTTTTTTTATTGGTTTCATAATGGCGCCCCCCTATTTGTGCATGTATTAGTTTGAATACAGTCTCCATACAGCCAATCAAATAGCTTCATTTTAAACCTTTGGAGAGAGCTAGGCTAGCCGTTTCCAGCCTTTATGCTAAGCTAACTAGCTGCTGTCTGTCGCTTCATGATTGGACCTTCTCCTCTAACTCTTGGCAAGAAAGCCACTAAGCACACTTCCAAAAATGTCAAACTATTCCTTTAATCCCTTCCTCTTGGTTGCTACAATACTGTCCTGCACTATTTTATCCTTCTACATCTCTTAAACTTGACTTAAAACACAGAATTTAACAACTACAAAATTGTTAGACATGTTAGCTGTCTTCTTCCTGCCTGTATTGCTGTCATTTCCAACCTGTCACTCTGGCTCGGCCTTGAAACGCCTTTTCTGTTTGCTCTTTTTCTTCCTCTCTCTCTCTCTCTCTCTCTCTCTTTGTCTTCCTCATCCTGCTTCCTGTGGCGTGTCAGACTCCTTCTGTGGTCCAGTGTCCATTGCCCAGCACCTCCCACACCAGGCTCCCTTCCCCACTGAGCCCTCTACTGTAGCAGGTCTATTCAGAGGTACTGAAGGCTCTCTCTAGCTCATTCAGCGGGAGATCGATGATAGTTTTCTGTTCTGTGAAGAAAGCGGTGGCATTCAGCTCTCCGTTACACTAATCAGTGATTGATATACAGACACTGTACTTACATGGGCCAGTGCAGAAACCAAAGGTTCAGGCGGTAGTGAGTTTTGACCTCATGCAACTTCTGTAACTGCAACTGTCTTCCCTATTATCTCTAATGAAGGATACTCGACGCCACAGGGCCCTCCACAACAGTCAGCAGGGGGACTCCAAGTGGACTTTGAGTCCGTTTTTGGAGCCAAAGCCGCAGGCAGCAACAGCCTCAATTCTGATGGTAAGGATTCTGTGTTTACATAGGAGTGAACGTGCAACACCTGTGCAATACGTCTCTGTGTTTTAGTGCAGTATACGTAGTATCTGTAGTGTGCAAATGAATCATCAAAGGGCAGTCTTGTTCCAATGTTTGATAAGAAACTACATCAAATAAAAGTCACTCAGCTGAGAAAAAGGGAAAAAAAGGGTCATGCAGAAAATAAGTCAAACATAGAAGCTTTTAAGAAACAAATTAGTACGGCCCAGTGATTTTATGACGAAATACCACAGAGAGGTACACGACAGTATGTATGATGGTTTGTTTCAGAGCGCTGTATCTTGTCCTGACGTTACACACAGCTGACACACCTGCAGCTGTGTCAGCTGCAAGTCGCCAGTACAAGTAGTCCTTCACGCACTATTTTTACCACCTCTATCAGAAAAGTACATAATGTCCCCATTCAATACTGACTAATCTCATCTAAAGCCATTGTTGCATTGCAAAATAATCTCTAAACAAGTCATTTAGTTTATTGTTGAATCAATAATGATCTCAGAATATTGCTAACAGAGCTTTTAAAAAGACCTTTAAAAAGAATGAAATATAGCCCAAGCACTTGCAAAGTAGCTCTCTAAGCACTTTTGTTTTTGTAACATTGAGCTCTTGTTCCTTCTGTTTAAATGCACTTATTGTAAGTCACTTTGGACAAAAGCCAAATGAATGTAATGTAAGAGTGATATTACTCAACCATTCCAAAACAAAAAGGCTTATTTATAAAAAAAAAAAAAATAAAAAAAAAAGATATTGTAGCAGCCTATTCTGTCCTCAAAATCTCCCTCATTTCTAGAATTTTAAATCCTGAAACAGGACGTGCATCATTTTCTTCCCCACATACATTTTTTTTTAGGTTTTAATAAAAGAAAGGTCTTGAAGAAGGAATATGAGACCACTTAACTTATTAAATCTGATGTTTTTGCAGTGTAGCATTAATGTATTCAAGTTAACGCAGCAGAAGACTGAGCACTGATATCCATAACAGTTGAGGGGCGTTCACCATCATTCTCTCGCCCCTCATTTCCTGTCTCATCTCACTGTTGGTTATCTAATAAAGGCAACATATGCACAAAAGATAATACAACACAATAAAACATACCAAACTCGGTCAGGGATAGAAAGATAAAGTCCTGGACATATTGCCATCATTTCTATTGTGTAACTAATACTGACAAAATACAGAATGCCTAAAATAGGTTTATTATCTCTGTATGTCTCGTCAGATATTTCTGGGGGCATCCTGAAACCGACTCTTGCCGGCTCCAACCAGGCGTCCGGTCAGCTGCCAGACAGGCTGGTGTCAGACGACCTTGACTCTTCCCTGGCCAACCTTGTCGGCAGTGAGTGTGATGCTTTGCCCTTCAGCTGCACAAATTAAAGCTTATATATTTATTAAGGCACAAAAAGGACAAAATATCGGTGGATAAATTGCCTTTTTTTTTTTTTTTTTAGACCTCGGCATTGGGAACGGTACTATGAAAAAGTAAGTGATGCATCAGCGCTCTGTGGCTTTAACACACGCACACACACACACACACACACACACACACACACACACACACACACACACATACACACACACACACACACACACACACTGCTGCACAGAAACAGCAGCAGCTTTGTGTTTTCAGGGCAGTCACAAGCTGGTGCTAACATCAACTGTCTTAATCTGCAGTGACATGCACTGGAGCCAGCCGGGGGAGAAGAGGATGACCGGCGGCACCAACTGGCAGCCCAAAGCAGCGCCGAGCACGACCTGGAACCCCGTTTCCATGGTGACACACAGATTTCTAACTGTAGTGCTCATGATTTCTCCTCTTGCTATATTTCTGTCTAATGTTACTGCCAAATAAGTGCGGCTGTTGTAATGCTGTGCTGCTTTGCTGTTGTTTTGGAGTTCATTTGTGTTCTTACTGGCCCGTTTGTGTCTCCTCAGCCATCGTCAGTCATGGCCTTCCCTGCTACCACACCCACAGGCATGATGGGATATGGCATGGTCAGTATGACGACAAATATCTGTGTATAGTCCGTGTAGCTCATGTTCAGTCCTAATCTATTTTGAACAAAAATGAAGCTGATTTTACATTATTAATGTTGCTCAGATAGTTAATTTCAAATAAATGCCTTTAGTTTTTTACCTGCTCCTTTTTATTTAGAAAATGAAGTGAATGCACTTAAACTGGGTTAAGTAAGCCGTTGTTTTGCTCTCATGAATATATAAGTAAAATTAAGTAATAGTTTTTATTTAAAGCACACTCAACTTATAAATATTTAAATTTACTGGCTGGCACAGGTTTTTGTCTTAATTATATAATTTTTTTCATTTGGAAATAAACTTGTGTAAGGTAAACATATTCTTTAGCACTGTTCTTGAGACTATTAGTCATCTATGCTGCTTAAATTATGTTGATTGAAAAGGCAGTATGTGTAGAGTTTGAGTTTGAGTAAAAATAAATTGAGGTTGGTGCCCCCTAGTGGCCAATAAACAATTCTAAATTCACAGATAAAGTAATTTTTTTCACAGCTTCACAAATTAGGTTTTGTTTTTCTTAGCCATCCATAATACAATTAATATTGTTAGGTCTAGGACAAAACAAGCAATTTAAATATGTTATCTTGGGCTCTGAGAGATTCTCACTATTTTCTGACATATTACAGACCAAATGGTGAATCAATAAATCTCACAAATAATCAGCAGATTAATAATGTTTAATGATAATGAAAATAATCTTTCCACATAAATTCAACACATAGTGGCTTAGAAATTTGTAAAGCAATTGACTTAAATCCACCATGACTGGAATGACGTCTCTCCTCTCTGCAACACGCTGCAGCCTCCACCAATGGGCTCTATGGGGATGATGAACCCACCCACCATGATGTACTCCCAGCCTGTGATGAGGCCACCCAACCCCTTTGGCTCTGTGTCTAGTGCTCAGGTGGGTGCACGGCAGTCTGACAACGCCACCGAGCTGATGCACAATGAAGTCAGTATCTATTTGCGCAGTTATGAGGTTGGGTAAATAGGTGTATCCATTGTGCTGTGACGTGTACCGTAATTAGTCACTGTGTAAGCGTTGTTGTCGGTGTGAATACTGCTGAAGATGATGACAGTTTTAACAATGGACCCTTCCACTCTCGTGAGCTGAAAGGGACAAAACTGTGAATCATCTCCCTTGTCTCGACTCCCTGTTCCCCCCCCCCAACAGCACCTTTTTTTAATAACCCTTCTTTCATCATCACAGCCTCTCCAAACTAATCTCATCCCTCCTTCAGTCTCTGTACTGACTGTCTGACTTCTCCTCTGGTCCTCCTACTTCCTGTATTTCTTCCTGAAATAGCCCTCCGCAGCCTCTAGTCCTTCCAGCCAGAGTCCTCTCCGAGCCCCTGGACAGGACCCGTTTGCACACCTCTCTCTCAAGGATTTCTTGTAGAGCATCTCTTTAGGTACAGCATGCTCTTTGCTAGCGGGTGCACCCGCATGCGTTGCATGCCCAGTGCTAACGCCCCTCTTGTTTCTTTCTTTTCCTTACATACTTGATGCCTTCATTATCTAATTAGATGCTACGTATTTTTCTCATTTATTCAGTTTAATTTTGACCTTCTTTGCTTGGATTTCTTGCTTGTTTTGACAGATTTGCTGCATCTTTAACATAGCCAGACTCATTCTGACCCTTTTTGTCTTCCACTGTCATCATTGATCGTTCAGACCTGTTTCCTGTGAACCTTGTAGCCGTTGCTGAATTCAACTAATTGGTTGTTCGCTAAGCTCTGTCCTTCCGAGTTACTGGAAAGCTTTTTGCTCTCACGTTGCACATATGCAGTTCATAATGATAAAGATGGCTGTTTTGACATCAAAATTCAGGTTAATATTAAAAACAATGTAGTCAGAGGTAATCTGAAATTAAGTGAAAACTGCTGCTGACGGATTTTGATCAATTATAGATAGCAGTATAAAAGTACACTATCTCCATGATTTGGTTCAACATGCTGTCTGTGGCTGAATTATGTAGTTACGTTTTTTGCTGACTCGTTGTAAAACAAGGAGGGTGTTAAATATGCACTTGATAGCTGTATGATACCATGCTAAAAGACTGAGGCTAATGCAAAATTCCGCATCCTCCTCAGTTAATGGTCGATGTAATAAGAGACACCTTTGTTCTTGTATTGCAGTATTTAGTTCATAGAAATAGAGTGATAGTAGAACGGACATTCCCTTTTAAATCGACATAGCTGCATGGTCAGAGCCGCAGCCATTGTTATGTGTAATACAGGTAGATGGGTGGCTGTGATAGAAATTGAGAAGAAGTTTGAATTTTAAAATGAATTTCCAACCCAAATCCCAGACAACAATAAGCACCATTTTCTAGAACTAGTCAAATGATCGTGGCAAACATTCTGATGTCCCTTCTACTCTCATTCTACTGCTGTGGTCGAGCCAGTTAGTCCTGAAAGTATGATGAGGAAAAGAGATCAGACTCATACTTCCAGGGAAAGAAACACAACCCGCCCATGAACACCACGTCAACATAAATTCAAAGCTGCCGCGCCTTGTTACGGTTGCTAAGGCTGTGATTGTTTCTGGGGGAAGAGTTTAACGAACAGTTAATTGACATATTCATTATTTCTACTCACATTTTAGCCTTTCATTAACAAAGCCTGTTGCCTTTCTTGCAGATGCAGTTCATGTAATTTGAAGAAAAGTGTCTCTCGGAAGATGAAGCACTTTGCTGCAAAGCTTTGTCCTCGTTGCAGTCTAACTCTTCGGAGAAACATTCACACCCCCCCCCCCCAATACAGACACGAGAACACAATGGTGCGGCGACTGTCAGAAACCATGGTAACCATGTCCAAATGACGTTTGGCGATAGCTCACACCTATTATTCTGTAACTTGTCCGAGACGTGGAGCGATGCTGCTGTCTAAAACCCCCTAAAAGAGGATTCCTTATCCATTTTACAGTGTAATCTGTAAAGATAGATATGGGTGCTGAGAAACTTTGATGTTATGTATTTTGGAAATGCTGTGGTTGGATGTAAAGGCTTGATGTTCAGCGGGGAGGGGGTGGAAGGAGACACGGAGAGCGTTCCCTCCCTTTCTTGATCCGATCATCAGTCATCCACTCCCTACAGTTATTTAACTGTCACTAAGTAGTGATGCTAATGGCGTTTACACCTGTTTAGTTTTTGTCTTTTTTACAGTGTTTACAGTAGACATTCCTTGTGTGTTGTTTGTATTTATTTATGATTATTGGTTTAAGATTGGGAGGAAAAAAATAATGTAAAATCTACAGTACATTGAACACCTGTGGGAGTGCTTCAGCATTAAACAAGGATCTCAGACTATCATTGAGAGGTAGAGTTAAAAATAGCTATTATATAAATTACACCTATTAAGCGGAATGATAGAGCACTAAATATTCTACGAGTTTTGTGTTAAGAAACTTTTTTACTAGAGGAAAGATTTCACAATCCCCATTGTACTTAAAGTGCAGGGGCTAGAGTACGAGTCAGTTACCAGTATATAGTCGATTCTGTGCCTAGGGTTTTTTGCAATGGATCAGTTTCCTGTCTAGTTGAAAAACACTTCATCCACGAATCTGAAGCGTCACACTGGGTGGTGGGCTCCATTTGCTTTAAGCTTGGCATGCCGTTGACTCACTGACCGTATTCAAGGCTGCCTTTACTCTGAATGTGGAAGAGTTGTCTTCATGTTGCACACATCTTTCCACACTACAGTTCCTCAGCGGGAGTGGGAGTGGGTGGGCAGGGGTCGGGGTCGAGGTCGAGGCGGCGGAGCGTGTCTGCTGGTTGGTTAGCTGTCGCTACGCTAACGGGGGAAAGGGTCACAGATTTGATGTAAATTAATTGTATAAAAAGATCCAGAGGACCAGGGCGGCGCGGAGGAGCACTGTTGATCGGTGCTTCATGTACATAAAAACTGACTGTTCTTTGAGTTACAAAAGTGAAAGATGTATGAAATATGAAAGCAATTCAATCAAATTTGACTCTACCTAAGTTTGATTCAGGATATTCTCTGCGTTTGTCTCCGCAGATATTTTCTTTATGTAATTAGAACGTGTAGCAGACAATGACTGACGTCTTTTCTTTCTTTTACAAATAAAGAGCAGCTTCCACAAACTGGTGTGCATTACTTTTATTTCTTTATTCAAGGTGAATGTTAAATCTATTGAATTTTGACTGCAAACATACGCATACATTATGAACCTGGAAATCCTTTTTGTTTGGTCTTGTAACTTTATAGACAATTTATAAACCTGTAAGATTTAGAGTAGACCGTTACTCATTTAAGATACTGTAAATACCTGGTACTGCATAGAAGGTACTTTTTACTTTTGAATGTGGTGTTTTCAACCTGGGGCTTGGCTTGGGGCCCCTAGATCAAACAATGAGCTGTTGGGCCCCAACTATCCCCCCTCTCAGTGTACACTGCCTTTCTGAGGAGTCACAAGATGATAAATTCTTGATTAAATCCATTCATCTAATATATATATATATATATATTAGATTATTTGTGAGTTGTGGTATAACATCAGAAAATAGTTGAAATTTCCAATAACAGTTAGCTAGAGCCCAAGGTTATGTCTTGTTTTGTCTGACTGACAGCAAAACCCCAAATATGTTAAATGTGCAATGTCAAGAAAAAGTAGCAAGCACATTTGAGAAGCTAGAAAAATTGCTAGGTTCATAAAAAAACAAAAAACTAAATTTCTATTTATCAGTCGACTAATCAATGCTCTTCAACTTCTTTCACCTCCTCATGTTTCTAAAAATTGAAAACAATTGGAGAGGGAAAAACCCCTCTTCAGTATAACTCCTCGCAGTTCACACAAAGGACACGACAGGTCTGTAGCACACATTGGCACTATGTTATTGGGTCATAAGTAAAAAAAAATATGGATGAAGTTTTCATCTTTTTGAACAGTTGCACAATCAGCCAGCAGCGTAATTCATGGTTTACTCATCCAGTAGATAAACACATCTCTTAAGAAGGCTTAAGAAAGGGGGGTATCCCACATCCTTTTACAAGTAGGTCACCAGAATATTACCAGAGAGGATTCCCCAGCTTCACTCACAGTCTGGTTTCCAGCTGGTTTTGTTTGTCCTCTTTCTGATCGTCAACAAACCAGAAGAGCAGGTAAAACCGTGGCCCTGAGAGTCATCAGGGCCACGCTGGTAATATGATATCACCGGTATACTCCAAACCCTTTTAAGGGCTTCAAACGTCTCATTATTTGTATTGTGGACATGTTAAGATTGTTATTGCTGTTTGAAACACCTCAGGTTCGTCCGGCCTGCCTGTGTCCACACCCTTTTGTCAAACACACTGACCATGTCAAACAATAGACTGTAAGACATCAACGTGTGGAAACTGAGGACACTTGTTGGCCACCACCTGCCATTACAGCACAGATGACACATCCGTGAAAAAAGTAACTACTCAGCTGGCGGTCCTCCCCCAACACACACACACACACACACACACACACGCACACGCACACGCACACGCACACAGAGTCCATCCCTCTCTCCTCAGCTCCTGAGGGGAGTGCAGCACATCCAGGAGCAGCAGCAGATCTTTAGAGGAGGCAAACACTTCCACACCTACTCCACCTGTTACTTTTGTTCCACATCAGGATGGGAGTTACTGTGGCGGTTTTATGACGAGCCTGCAGGCTTCCTGTAAGGTAGGCGACGCACTCTGACTTATTAAAAGAAAACTTAAGTTCTTTATTTTTTACAAACGTTTGCTTGCATTATAAAGTATACAAGTAGAGACATAAACATAATGTGAAATGTTATCGGTTGCCTGATTTAACAATTTCTAACTGTTTTACTTTTGACAATGTATTGCTAGAAACTCTATAAAAAAGAAGTCTAACTAATATATATAGCTTATAATATAAGGTAGACATTTCAAATTTAACTGTAAGAAACATTATCATTTAAAAATCTATTTAGCTTGCCAAACAGAGACAACAAAGATACCTGAATGCTTGACTGCTTCGGTGGAAGGTAAAATTGATATGGAGCAAATCAATACGTTGTAATCAAATAAATATTTCAGCAATGAGCGAGACAGTGTGCGGGAGTGCACTTCTTTTCATTGATTAGGACAAGAAAGCATTTCCAGCAGCATCCTGTGGCTTGTTCGCTTTTATCTCAGAATATGGAGCTGCACAAAGATATGTTGGACCTAGACGTTGTATAATTTTACAAGTATTTTATCAGTACTTTATAACTTAGTCAAAGTAGAAATGTCAGTGTGGCATGACAGTCAGTGAGTGTGTACATAATTAGCTGATGTGTCAACAAAGAGTTTCTTAAATAAACAAGCAAAAGGAGCACACAATATACATGTATGGTGAAGAAGTAGTGATGTACCTAAAGTATCAAAAGGGATTTGGGTAGTTTACAATAATTCCCTCTGAAATGTAGTGAAGTAGAAGTATAAAGATAAACATCTACTTAGCTACTGTACTTTCCACCACTGTTTCTACTGCTACAGTGATTAACAGGTCACTTTACAATCAATAAGTGTTGTTGGAACGGTTTCAAGTTTTGCAGATCTTTCTATTTAAATATAACTAATTGGGGCCACGGCCTCTCCAGCCTTAATTAGAGGCCTGTTGTAAGGAAGTCACTAGTGGTTGTGTAAGTATGGTATGCTGTGGTTTTAATCACTTGTTATTTAGAAACAACTCGCCAAACAGTTAAAGACTGTCTGTCATGTAATTCATACCTTTATGATTAATTTACATTAATATTTACTGTACATTAACAATGTTTTTAAATATTGGAACAATGGGATTTGTTGCCACACGATTTGCCCGACAGTAACAGACCCGGCTGGCTGCTCCCTGCTTGCTGAGCGTTTCCACACCTGCAGGCTGAGGGAAGTCGGAGGAGGAACCATGATTGACCTGAGCTACCTGACGGAGGAGGAGCAAGGGGCGATAATGACGGTGCTGAGGAGGGACACCGAACTGAAGAAGGCCGAGGAGGAGAGAATCAGGTAGAAAAAAATCAGGCAAAAGAAATAAGCATCTTCGATCCTTGGATTTTTTCTAATGTGGTAAATGCTTCAGATGACAAATCGGGTTATTTTACTTGAGCAGAAATGTTTTGTCCAGCATTTAAGCTAATGTCATGTTATTCAGCTAATGTAATTTTAATGATCAAATAAGTACTCCTGTAATCGCCGGTTTTCTGAGAAGAGGCCTTTGCGAGACAGTCAAAATAATACTTGTCTGGTCATAATGGAATAACACAATAACAGCTTGGCCGGACACAGACGCCATTGCTGAGAAGCCTCCATGTGAGATGGGCAATTAGATTAAAGCCAAGATGAAGTCCACACACGGGAAAGGGTCATGCTGCCCTGACGGGAATAGAAACCCTTAATGGCCTCAATGATGAGAGACACCTCAACTGTGAAGAGCGTGATGCCTCATACTGCCTCCTTTCAGAAAAACATTTACAATCAGCTGTTGAGCTGTCCATTGAACCTTTGGGAGGGGTTGAACATTCCTCTCAGTGTAGATGCAAGGCTTGTTAAGACAAACAAAAAGCCCAGTATCTTTTCTGATCCCTCCATGTGCAGAAATGAAAGAAGAAACCCTATTCCCATTCTATTAAAAATGCATTCATGCATGTAAATTAACAAAAAAAACAAGTCCTCTTTGAAGATGTGTTTTATTTCATTTACACGAGTTGAGAATATAATTAAACAATTTGCTTTTCATTGTGAGTTTAATGGATTTGGCCGGACAACTTTTTTTCTTTTATCAGCGGGAGGCTGAATGCTCGCTGTGTCTTTGCCGGTCCGGTGTAAAGGGATTAAGCCAACAGCCTGTAATAATGTGCTACCCCTTTTTCACATGACCGCTGTGTTTCTCCATTAAAAGGAAAGATGAGTTGGAACGGCCTTTCCTCTTTGATTCAATTTGAACTTGATGGGAATGTTTTCTGAATTCTTTCCTTTAGATAAATCATGTGCAACTGTAATTGCAGTGAAGTGGAGTGAACATTTTACCTTCTTTAACTGAGGAGATCAAAAAGCTGTGCATGGTCAAAAACATTCATTGAGAAATGCCATTCAACTAGGATCACCATATTGCATAAACAGTCAATGAATGACTGTAAAACCTGTTGACTTCAGCATTTGTACATGTCTCCTTTGTGTTTCCCTTCCAGGAAACTGGAGGAAATACCTGACAGTGGGTCGCAGTTAGACACCGAGCTGAAGTACCGAACTGGAGAGTGGTTTTATGAGGCCAAGTCTCGCAGACACATGGACAAGATCCACGGCTCGGAGATCATTCTGGCCTCCATGAAACAGAGGAATGCTAGTTTAGGTGTGTTCATTCTACACTGTTGACAAAGGGCATGTTGCACATGTTATAGCTCCGTTTGTGACCTCAGCACTCCCGACATTTTTTTTTTACCTGTTATCCAGCAGCAGGTTATATATCTTTAGAGGTATTTTCACAATCCCTCATGTCTTCTGTCTGCCTTGAAGGATAAAATGTTTCCCCGGGGTGAAAAACAAAGTTTAAATCCAACCTTTTCTACACCGCTCCCTGCCAATGCCTACACACAGGACCTAGTGTATGTTACAGAAGAGAAGAAGATGAGAGTGAAGTGACACAGTGAATGAAAATATTGGATTTAAATGTTTGTTTTGCTCCGCAAAAATGTATCCTTCGGTGCAGATTGTTGATATCTGTGGGATCACAAAAACACTTGAGAGGATTAACTTGTGAAAATGAAACATTTTGATTTTCTCTCGAAAGTTTGCTTAGGAAGTAACTTGCAGACTGCTGGGGTCAAAAATGGGGCTCGAAAAGAACTCAACTTAAACATCTGCCCTAAATCAACATAATGCATCATTTCATTTTAAAACAGAATATTTAGATTGTTGTTATTCCTTGGCAGCTGTAAACACAGCTCCTCTCTGTTGCAGATGTTTCTCTCAGAATTGAAAGAGCCAAGAAAGCCAGCAGTCGAGGTTCGGACATCGCCGCTCCACCAAAACCAGCCAGATGTTTGGAAGCACTGAAGCCGCAGGAGATCAAGTACACACTCCTTTTTCGTTCATAGATTTACTGATCCGTCTGTCTTTAACCTCTTCATTTTTTGTCTTCAGATTCCATTAAATAACTCGATCAATTTGAAACCAGAACAGCTCCTCTCTCTGTCTTTCTCACTTTGTCAGTGTATACAGTATTTGTGTGTGTGTGTGTGTGTGTGTGCGTGTGTGTGTGTGTGTGTGTGTGTGTGTGTCTCGTGACTCAGCTTGTGCAAACATAGGTGGTGCTGACTGGGAATATGTCTGTTTTAAAGCCCAGCAGCAGTTACTGCTCACAACACTGCTGGATGTGGTTTGACATATGAAGGGATTAACTCAGTAGAGCTCTCAGCATAATGACACTGAATGAGAGGTGGCTGTTTATGTTACTGTGGTTGTTATTTCTGGAATGAAATTCCACCAAAAGGATCAGGATGTTCCCATCCATCCTGTTGCCAGGAGTTTAACAGATTGTTACGACGAATATTCTTACAGTGTGCAACTTACTCCAGTGGAGGATAATTTGTATTCAACATGTTTCTATTACAAGTTGAGTCAATATTTGATGAAGCTGTACTTCGTGCAGAGGGATACACATTTCCTAAACACACAATACACTCAAGAATGTAATTTCCTAAACTCTGTTTGTAGCCTGATAGCTCTACTTTAGTTTTTGCAGTGTACTTCCTGTGTTTCATTACATGCATTTCTAAAGTGAGTGCAATCAATCAATTACTTAAAGTTTTGCTTTCCTTTAATACGAATCCTCTTATTCAGCTACAGAATGCCAGATCTTATCGGATGCTCTCTTATTTTCCATTAATAGGCCGGTTGATTAGGTTGGGTAGAGTTCTTTCTCTTTGTTACGAGTTTGTTTACGAGTCGGTAAGCTCCAGTCATGCACACTACAGTAGACTTTTGAGGATAATTTTTTTGCTGCTGAGATGTTTTTCAGCAGGCACATCAAGTTAAAATGAACTGGATTTAATGCTTTATAATGCTTGTATTTCCTTTAAGTTCACCTTTCCTAACTTAATATTTGAATTATTTTTTCCACAGCGATGCAGAAAAAGAAAATCTAAATTCAGCGGTCCGCTCTCCAAAAACGGTAGGCATATGTGTTACAAAACAGATCAGCCTTTTTCTGTGACTGTTTGCCTTTCTTTTTTGCAACCTTTTCACAATAAAATTGCATATATTGTAATGTCAAACATTAATTATGGTAATTTCTCTTTAAGCCGAGGCACAACCCTTTCAACCGTGCTTCCCTTATTGTTGTTGAGCCACCTGAAAATAATGATGACATGTCAACCAGTCGGGACCAGGAGTCATCTGAGACAGGTTTGAACTGAAACTTAAAACCCTTTTATGATTGGCCACAATACACAAAAATCAATGTGCAAAGCACTAGCAGATCAATGTTGAAGACCAATAATCTAGACTGAGCCTTTCTTCATTTGTTTCCCTCAGAGCCCATATCTCCACTGAAGAGCCATACAGCAGACAGCAGTCAGACTTCAGGGGGCTCCCTCACATCAGAGGGCTCTTCTGTAGGCTTCAGGCCAGTGCCAAAGAAGAGGACATTTTGCTCAAGACGTACCTCCAGTCAGTCAGAAAGCAACAGCTCGGCGTTAGATGCTCTGGGAGAGACAGCGGGGATTGTTCCCACCCCAAGACGGAGCCTGAAGCGAGGGTCCAGTGAGAACTCTAACCAGTCCTACCTGAAGGGCCAAGATGAAATACCGCAGAAAAGTGTTGTTTCTTATCAAGTATCTCATTCAGCTCAGCCATCCAAACCTATAGATGAAAACTCCCAGCAGCCACTCTGTGATGTATCTCAGCTTTCGTCTAATTCCAGTCTGAAGAGAGAAAGAAACCCATCTTCGATAACAAAAGACAGGTCAGTGGACGATTCCTCCAACAACTCTGAGCCCAACATTTTAATTAAGCTCTCTCCTCCTTCCACTGTGACTCACAACCTGCATCATTTCAGACTTGCCACCAGGAGTGATGCATCCACTGACAGAGAGATCCTATGGAAGAGTGATGAACGAGATGATGATGTCGTCCTGCACACAGGCAGCATTCAGGAATCAAACAGAGAAAACAATAGCAGTGTGGGTACAGCAATGAGGAAGGAAGATCTGAGTCTGCCCCAAAGCACTGTGGGTGAGTTTGGTTACAAGGTTACAAGGAATAACTCTACTTACTGGAGTTAAAAGTATGTTTAAACTAGTCATCGAATTTCAACTGAGGCACTCACCTTTGGATCTTAAAATGAAGCAACAGCAACTAGTGACAAGAGCTGTGAGCAATTCAACTTCAGAGTAACCTTTTACAAAATGATGTTGTGACCCTTCAGATAAGAGTGGTGACTGAGAAGTAATCAGGCAATCAATGGCATAGAAAACGGATAAGACAAGGGTTTTTGAGACAGTGTGAGTCACTGCAAAAATGAGAAGGCCCTTGAGCATGCAGCCATTGCTCGGCACCAAAATATGCTGCAGTATGATGCAGCAGAATGTAAGATAAGTTGGGGCTAAAAACAGAGGCGCACCCTCACTCAGTCGCACTCAGACGCACACACTTACACATACGGCCGAACACATAACCTCTCCTCAGGCTTACACATGGCAGAGATTAGGACAAGATGTGATACAGGCTGAACAATATGTTTTTTTGTAAAAACATCTTGACATTGAGGTACCTGCTTCTGTTTCTTCTGCTATGGATAAAGCATTAATATTATTTTAGTAAAGTCCATTCTCTCAAAAGACCAGAGAATGAAGAAAAAAGCAACTGGTGGCGCATCCCCAGTTAGAGTCCTCATTGGAGGCTAATAACATTCACATCAGCCTCAGCTGTGTTTATTGGCAAATGGTAGCATGATAACAAACTAAACTAAAATTGTGAATGTGGGAAACATTCTTAAACATTGTTAGCATTGTCATTGTGAGCATGTTAGCATTCTGACATTAGCATTTGGTTCAAAGTACAGCTTCACAGTGCAGCTAGCATGGCTGACTTTTAGTCATGTTAATAAAAGCAGTGGCCCCTGGGAGATAAGGCAAACCTGCTGCAGCACAGACATCAGTAGCTTTCTGACTACATTAAGACGTATCTAATACCTTTTATATACCTTTATTTTCAGATCCAGAACCCCCAGTGTCTTATGATCTCAACTTCATTGATAAGTCTGATCAGCAAGCCCAGAAGAAATCACATAAAAAAAACGCGTTTCAATTATCCACTCAGACCACCAGTCCCACTGGCGATGAGGAGGACTCCATCGCTAAGGTGCTGGACTGGTTTAGCCGCAGCACAGACAGTCTTGATTGGCCAAAGACAGAAGATGACCCAAAGGCCACGCAGAGCTCTGATAAACATACAGAAATCAGCAAATCAAGAGGCGAAGGTTCATTTAGAAAAGATGCTGGGGATATTATAAGTGACAGAAAGAGTGAACCTCTTAAAATGAGAAGAAATCACTTACAAAGACAGTCCAATGAGGCTAAAGAGTTAAGAGCAACATACAGAGACACACAAGAAACCCAAGAAGAGGTAGAGAAGGATATCAGAGAAATAATTCAGTCACTGGAAGTTAAAGATAATAATGATGAAAGCCAACCACTCCAAATCTCTCATCTGAAATCATTCTGGGAGAAAAGCAACACGGGACATAAAATACTTATCAGCAAATCAATCTCGCCCGGCGACAAAGGACAAAAACCTGGTCACGTCTCAGTGGAGAAAGACAAGGACCAAGAAAACAAACCTCACATAGCGCCTGATATGCCCACTGTGCCTGGAATTTACAACGGAAAGGGAATTTATGATCAGTCCGTTTCAAATCCTGGGGATGCTGGACACAGTCTGGTGATCAATACTTCAACTCAGAGGAACAACAATGACTCAACATACAACTCAGATTATTTCAAATTAGCAGCCAATCCCCAAGTAGCTGACAGAAGAGGTTCGGACACTGAGACTTTATTTCTAAACAGAATTAGTCCACCGCCAAGGACACCCATCCAGTCCAGTGCACAACCTGACAGTATTTCCCAATCTAGAGAAACCTCACTGCAAAACAAACTGTCAAATACTATTCCTGTGTCTCACCTGGATACAGATCCAAACTCCAAGAAGCTCTATTTGTCCAGAAACAGCCCATATATGAACGACAAGCAAGGTGAAAAGCAAATCAGCCCTAAAGCACAAATGCGTAGAAGTTCAAGTGAAGACACACAGACGAGGGATAGTGAGGATAAAAGCATGCAATCAAGCATGTCTCCTAAACGAAAGGAGGATACGTCGAACAAAGACAGAATTAACAGCCCTCACGCAAACAGACAAGGTCAACCACAACAAGAAAGTACTGCAGAGAAGATAAAGCAGCTCAAGTCTTTCTGGGAGCAGGAGTGGAAAAAGCCTCCATGTTACACCGGCAAACCCAAACCTCTTGGTGACGGTAAAGTCGGTCGTGGTGCAAATCAATCAAAACTGAATAAAAGATTTACAAAGTCGGAGTACGATCTGACATCAATTGGAAATGATTCAGGCAGCGATGAAGAACACTCTGATAGAAATGATCACAATTTGACTGTTCTTCCTTTAAATCAGACAATAGACAAGGTGTCCCCTACCCTACGCACAAGCCGAACACAATTCAGTACTCTGTGTGAATTCTGGGGTGAGGCCAAGTCAGATACCAAGGGACCATCTTCCTTCGACAAACCCAAAAGCCCCAAAAAGAAAGAGCCAATAAGTGCCCAGCTTTCATCTCAGGAGTTAAAGTGTGGTGACTCAGAGAAACCAAGACCTGCTGCCATGAAGTCATCTCCACCTCTTCCGAATCGATCAAAGTTACCTCATGATAGGCAGACAGGGTCAAGAGTAGTGAATGATGGCAAAAACAACCTGTCCAATTTTGCGACAGCTGAGTCTGAAAGGAGCTCAACAGACGCAAATAGAGAGGAGAAACCCCAAAAATCCCCAAGCAGATCAGGAAAAGAGATCCGTTCTCCAAAGAGCAGAAAAGACAGCTTTGGCCAATCGAGCAGTCGTGGAAATTCCATGCGTCGCGCCACTAGCATGTTTTCTCTGAGCGATCCTGATGAAAAAGAGCGTAAAATGGATGTAAGCCCCGTCCACTCCCAGAGCAGAAAGCAGAGGCAGAATGCTGAAAAAGGTGCCTCGCCAAGAAGACGACCTGAGGAAGCAGAGACTTTGACTCCACGTGCACGGGCATATGTTCCCAGAGACTACCGGCATTACCTGGGCATGACAGACGAGACCAGTGTGCACACCTTTCTCGCCCCGGCTGTGAAGGATGAGGGGTCAGGAGGAAAGTCTGGGTATGAATTTGATCTGGATGGGTCGGTGAGGGCCAGCACTCCGGTGAGCTTAGAGGAGTGTTACAGTCGAGAGGGTGGCAAGGCAAGTCAGCGGCCCCTGTGGGCAAACTACAGCAGTTCAGACGCCGGTCAGGAATCATCTGTGAGCAGCACGTCAGAAACCTGGTCCAGCTCGAGGAACAGTTCAAACCGTAAGCACCAACTTCACTTTTTTATTAACAGGGCAATACGCAGTGGCAGTGCCAGAGATTTTCTTTTGGTAGTGCTATGGGGTTGCTCTGAAATTTAGGGTTTTCCATGAATGTGCTGGTCACCACAATTTAATACCTTGGTGAACACCCCTGACACACGTACACACACGTGTGCATGCACATATCCAGTCACACAAGGCGGGATATTCAGCTCAAGGGATAAAGATGTAACGTTCACAAGCCTGCCGACACACCACAATGTAATTCCTTTCACACAATTATGCCACAGACTTCAATCTGGTCTGGTTTCAAGAAATGCATTTGCGTCCAGCAAGACAGTGTCCAGAATGAATCAGCAGTATTTTGTTCGACCGACCTAATGTTATACGAATGAGCATCGCAGTGTTTGTGTCGCGACCAAACGCGCATTATTAAACGAGAGACAGAGAGAGAGAGAGAGAAGGAAAATAAGTTCATTTTATATAGATATACATGTTACAATGATGTTTTACTATGTAAATAGAACAAAAAAATCTAACTTTCCAAGAGACAGAACCACAAAACAAGAAGGTGGCTATTAAAAAAGCAAAAAGAATATTTCATGAAATAAATAGAATTTTACATAAGTGGCAGAAATTTAAATTTATTTTTAGTGTAAGAGAAGCTTGAATTTAAATGTTTTAATGTCAAGGTTTTTCTAAATTGTTTCCAATCAGTTGAGCTGTGTTCATGTATTATTTATTAAAAGTTAAGACGGTGAGTATTACAATACAGACAGAGAATTATACTAAATTTTGATGAAAAAATTCAACTAAATGAGATTAAAACACAATTCACAATGTTGAGAACAAAACAAGTTTAAGTCAAGAATAAACACACATGTAGATCTCCTATATAGTCAACATTTAACAGAAATTTACATTTGCATTTTCTCAGTTTTATGAAACTTCATATATACATCATTTTAACAATGTCTTGAAAGTTTAACTGTTTTGAAGTGAACTGAAGTATTCCAACTCCTGATGTCTGTTAGTAGACTTATGAATCATTATTATCACTATGGGTTGTATCCAGCAGTATCCTTGATGTCATGTCCGTGTCAAGTTATCTTTGTTGGCAGAAGCAAATCTCTGTATACACTATGTGTGCCTGCAGTCAGCTGCCCATGTTTAATTTGTGGGATGGGCAATATGTTCCTCTTACTTCACTGACACAGATAGAAAAAGAAAAAAATCACAAACCTACAACTCAAGCAGCTTCATGTCAGCTTTCTTTCAAAATAATTTTAAAAGCTTTGAGGCAGCGGCTGTACCTGTATATCCCTCAGACATGTATGTACAGTACATCAGTTTTCCACTGTCACCAATTGCACTATTATTTGGCTATTATGTCCAGACATTTTTACCTGAGGAATTAAACCAAAACATTTGTAGGTAAGGCAACACAAATTAGAAACTTATCCAACAACATACACTATAGTATAAAAGTACCATTCATTCTGTATTATCATTCGGTTCCACCCTTGCTGCTAGAAATACCTTGACTTCTCACAGTTTGTACATTCATTAACAAATGTTACAGAGTTTACAACAAATATTTAGATTTAGTGTGTACTGATTAGCTGCAATGATTGGCAGATGAATCGATCAAATGAAAATGGATCTGCAATTTTAAGTAATTTTTCTGCAAAAATGCCAAACGTTGCTGGTTCCAGGTTCTCAAACACTGGTCTGTGATTAATTTATAGACAAACAAGTTATGTGAGCAATAAACTTGCTTCAGTAAATACCAAAAAAAAAAATACCAACTTGTTACTCAGATTTTTACAAATGTTAACTTTAAACAAAGACTCGTCAACCAACTTGAGCATGAAAAACTCGTACTCTAACCCTGTAAGTTGATTTTTCTCTCCAACACGTACTGTAGGTGAGAATGATGTTGAGGGTCAAAACCTTGTGAGGAAAGCATTGCGGAGAGCAGAAGCAAGGCCTAAAAACCTGGCTAAAAGTATGGAGGACATCACAGCATCTTCATCACCACGTGAGCATGTCCTCAACCTCCAAGTCAGATTGTCCATATACGCAGATCATTTTGGGGGATTGTGGTGTCTTTGGTTTGTTTTTCACAGGACAAGAAACAAGGCAAGACCCAACTGCTGACTTGAGACGCATTAGTGATGGTAAACAAATGCCTGATCTTTTCCATTATGGGCATGTTTGCTAGCACATTAGTCAATATTTGAATCTTCTACTTTCCAATCAACCCCTCTTTAGTTACATCCATCCCGTCGTCGTCACCATCCTTATTTTCGGATCCGGAGCACCTGAAGAAGATGAGCAAATCGGTTCCTTCGTTTTTACAGAAGGAGGTAAACCCCCCCATGCATGTTTTAGTCCAGTAGGTCAAAGTCTGCTCTGCATCCCTGTGCACAGAGCTTTCTGTGTGCTGTCTGTGTTTCAGGACGTTGGCAGAGACACTGACTCCACCTGGGAGGACAGTGACCAACCAGGAAGACTAATGACGGGCAGCTCTTTAAATAACCTCAGCGGCTCCCCTGGCATGTCGTCTTTGTCTTCTGTATGTTCACACTAATGCATGAGCATGCTAAACACTGCCCTCTTAAACTGCACTGATCGTTGGCTTGTAAAATTAAATTGTGTTTGTCAGAGAAAGATATTTGTTTTTTGTTAGGAGTGGTATCACATGTTTTGCTTTTTTAAACAATGGGCTTCCTATCTCCATCAGACTCATGGTAGGGACCCGATGGTCTGGCACAAGCATAAAGAAAGAGTACTCCACCGATTTGGCATTGCTATAGCATTGTCTGTGACACAATGTTGAGTTGACAAAACTCGATGCAGAAGAAATATTATGCCACTCATTGCTCGTCCATGACAAAACCTGCCACCTACATTACCCACAATGCAACTCGGCTGCTGATAGTTTGTTCGGGGATTCGATAATGTTATGGTCGTAGCGGCTAATGTTCCCTCAAGGGGGTCAGCTCCATGTTTCCAACAGCATTATTAACCCATGTTAAAATCTGTCTAACTCTTGGCCTTCGCTGGTTAGGTTTAGGCATGACGAGTGAGATTGGTTAGGTCAGGGTAAGAATATCAGGGTGAGCCAATCAGAGGCAGAGCAGGGCAGGTCATGCCTTTGCCATAGTAGAGAAGAAATTATTGCTTAGCCATGTGCTTAGCCATGTGCTTCTGTTAATTTCTGAGCAAGGGACCTTCGGAAAAACGGGTGGTGGTTGGGCTTTTGGTCCAACGGGAATTTTTTTTTGACTATTGAGGCTTTGAAATAAAGAGCTGTTGGAACAATGGCATGGCATCGGCGGAAGCACTAAACTGAGGGAACGTAAACACACTCCTGCCTAAAGCTGCTAACCTCAAGCAGAAAAGAGGAGCGGTCTGCAGAGACCCTCCATTTTTTTTCATTTTCAAACTTGAAGTCTTCAGTCTAAACCAACATAAGACATGATTTGAGACAATCCAATTTCACGCAGGCTTCATCCAACTTATTTCACATATGTAGCAGGTCCGCTCTAAGATGTGGAAAATCGGTGGAGTTCCCCTTTAAAGTGGCACCAATTAGCTCTGTCCTAGACTTTTATCTGAAGGAGATAGATTAGATTTTCAGAAAGCCAGAACCACAAATCATCCAATAAATTATGAAATAAATGATTACAGATATGATTGATGATGTAAAATGTTTGCCTACTTGTTTGTGTGTGCTCCTAGATGAGTGGAAGTGTGATGACCATGTACAGCGGGGATTTTGAGAATGTTGAGGTTCAGGGAAATATCCAGTTCTCCATCAACTACGTCCAGAAGCTCAGAGAGTTTCACATCTTTGTGACTAAGTGCCAAGACCTGGCTGCAGTCGACCCAAAGAGGGGCCGCTCTGATCCGTGAGTACTGTACTTGAAATATTCTATTATGTTTCTATACTATATGTACTGTTTATTTAGTCAAATGAATAACTGTTAAGTTTAAGTTGTCGAGTCACATGCTAACACTGTTTTTGTCTCTGCCACATGTATGAGCAGAATGGCAAACAAAAGATGAAAAAAACTTATTTTATGTGGCTTATAGTGGCTGAGTTCAAATGAAAAATATCTTGTAGTTTCTCTACCAACAAGTAAAATGTATGAAACGATGAACGATGAAAGATCTCTGCTACCTGTTGTTGCTGTTGTTTGATTATTATATAGATTAAATGCCACGCCTGAATTCCACTTAACCGGGTTTCCACTGAGTTGCCAATAACAAGCCATTGAAATTTGTCTCTGGTGATTTTCACTTTTATTTCAGCATTTTGATCATCATTACCTTGTTTATCATTCTTTTTTATTTTACTGTACATAACTTGAGCTAACAAAACACCTGCCCATATATATGAGTGTGATCAACGATATACTACTATAGTATAACTGAAAATGCGTAAAATTTTCTTGCACGTAAGTCAGAATGTACATTTTGTCCAGTAACTGTGACTAGATTTACATCCACATGGTATATACTGAGGGTGTATCTTTTTACTTTTGAAGGTATGTCAAAAGCTACCTGGTTCCTGACAAAGCTAATTTGGGAAAGAGGAAAACATCTGTGAAAAAGAAGACACGAAATCCAACTTTCAACGAGATCCTCCGAGTAAGAATCCACAGATATAATGTCAATAGTACAAAACAAACAAAGGCACTTTCCCACACTGCGATGCCAAAGACTTGGCATGCATGATAATCAACAAACAAAAGCAGCTTGCTCTTCCCTGTTCTTACAGTATCGTGTTCGCATGGAGTACCTCAGAACCCAGACGCTCATTCTCTCTGTTTGGCATCATGACACCTTTGGCAGGAACAGTTTCCTGGGCGAGGTTGACGTGGACCTCTCCAAATGGGAATTTGACCATACCAAGATGAACTACTTAGCCCTGAAAGCAAGGGTAAAAAGAAAAAGAACATGTTCACAGGCTTGCTTTATCCACAGCAGTTGTTTTCTCATCAAATAACAGCGGATTATCTAAGAATGTGGTCCGCCTCCCCAGAGTCTATTTGAGCTTGTGATATCACATGCAGTTGTGTAACCTGTGCCGAAAGGAATTTGGGATCTACTGTTTATGTATAATTTATAATCTGTCAAACGTTTCAGACCGTACCCACTCTGGCGCCATCACATGGTCAAGGAGAGATGAGACTAGCCATACGTTTCCTACCAGAGATCATCCACAGTGAAGGTCTGCACACACTTTTATTCTGTTATTTAAAAACAGGCTTTGTTTCTTGATGTACATTTTAGTAAAACGCAATCCCACCCTTTATATAGAAAAGGTTCTTTAAATATTTTGTCATTTCTTTGTCAAAGGATTAATTAAGGAGTGTCCAAACACTGGAGAAGTTCACATTTGGGTGAAAGAATGCAAGAACTTGCCTCCAATCCGGGCCACCATCGACCCATATGTTAAGTGGTATGCATATTAAATTCATATTAAGTTAAAGATATTGGTTGGCATTCTGGGAAATACTCTTATTTGATTTCTTGCTGAGAGTTAGATGAGAAGATTGATACCACTCAAGTTTGTCTGTTAAACATGAAGCTAAAGCCAGCAGCCAGTTAGCTTAGCTTAGCATAAAGACTGGAAACAGGGGGAAACGGCTCTGTCCAAAGGAAAAGAAATTGCCTACGAGCACCTCTAAAGCTCACTAATTAACATATTATATATTTTTTGTTTAATATGTACAAAAACTGTAGCCAGGCTGTGACCAGGTGCAGTCATATCTTAGTGTCTCCACTGAACTCTGTGTAAAACAACTAAGTTTTACCCAAAATGTAGAATCATGAGCTTTAGAAGTGCATTTTATTGAGCCACCTCCCCCCTGTTCCACCTCCTCAAACTAAGCTCAGCTAACCCTTTTCTAGCTGTGACGTTAGCTTCATATTGAACGTACAGATGTAAGATCAGTATCGATATTCTCATTTAACTCTAAGCCAGAAAGAGATTAGGTACTCTCCCAAAATGACTCCTTCATCAGTTGAACTTTTCTCCTGTAGCAGTGAAAATGTTTCTTCTTCCCCCCCCATCCCCAGCTTTGTGCTGCCGGACACGAGCAGGAAGAGTCGCCAGAAGACGCGTGTGATGCGGAGGACAGTAGACCCAGCGTTTAACCACACGATGGTGTACGACGGCATTAAACAGACCGATCTATCAGAAGCCTGCGTGGAGCTCACTGTCTGGGACCAAGACAGGCTGGCCAGCAACCTGCTGGGGGGCCTGAGGATTGGAGTTGGAAAAGGTACAGGTCAAAATACAAAAACTGAACCAATCTGACAAGTGTAAAAGAAGTGATCATCAGCTGGAGCATCGCTTTGTTATAGATATATATCAACTCAAAAACTTCACTTTCTGGAGCAAATGTGGTGTAATTGCTCTGATATGAAAAAAACTGTATAAATGAAACTATATTATTTTTTACTATTTATTTTTCAGGCTTTTCTTTAGCTTTATTCATGAAAATATTTAACCTCTTTGGGCCTCAAACACCAACTTAAATGAAGCCACCTGAGGGGTGCTTGTGTTTTAATTCTTGTGTCTCTATGTTTCCCCGTAGGCAGAAGTTACGGAGCACTGGTGGACTGGATGGACTCAACTCCTTATGAGGCGGCCCTGTGGGAGCGCATGATGGCCACCCCAAATGAATGGGTGGAGGACATACTCCCATTAAGAGTGCTGCACTCTGCAAAAACTGGTTTCAAATAACTAAAAGTTGTACAAAGACAGTATAAAAACACTGTCAATTCATAGTTTTAAAGATTTAAATTCAGTTCGGAAAAGCTTTTAAAGAATTTCAAATGGCTGCCTCTCTTTGTGCTTGCTTTTGTCTCGTGACAATGATACCACAGACAAAAAGAAGCCCTGAGGCACACAGGAAAATATAATCAAGAAACCATACATCAAGCAAAGTACAACAAACCCCAAATAAAAACATAACTGACAAATAACAAATAAAAAAATAACAGGCAAGACTTGCAGAACATCTGTTGATAGGCTTTAATTAATATGCACACAAGGATGTGAATAAAGGGTTACTACCCACAGTTGTACCAGGATTTATATTTATATCCTCAATGTAGTATGTCTAAATGTCCACCATTTTGATAGTTGCTCCCAATGTGCAATACACCTGTATACACCCTAAATATCTCATGATATTATTGTTATGTAAGGCTAATATTAACCCAAATATGATAGCAAACAGCAGTAACAAAAAGTAAATGTAAATATTCACTTAAACAGCTATATCTTGTCAGACAAACTCTTAATTTTATAGTATTGTTCTAAATTGAACTAATATCATTTGGCATAATGATGATAAAAGTCAGGGGTAGCATAGAGCTTATCCTACAGATTGTCTGAATAACTCTTTACTTTGTATTAAGCGCCATCATTGAGTCAACAGTTCTTCAATGGTGATGAAAGAGAGAGAGTACTTTATTAATCCCAGCAGAACTTTTTTTTAAAAGAAAAAATCAAGGCGACAAAAAACACAAAAGGTTACACAAGTTGCTGCAATAGGCTGCCACTTGAAAGGAATACGTACAAAACACACATTCCCAACATTAACATTGTGCCAAATGTTAGCATGCCAACACGCTAATGGTAAACATGGTAAACAATATGAGTGCTAAACGTCAGCACTTTGGCACTGTCAATGTGAGCATGTTAGCATGCTAATGTTAGCAGTTAGCTCAAAGCACCATTGTGTCATGCTGCATTTCCACTGAATGGATGGCACTGTGGTGCATTTTTTAAAATGGCAGACCGCAGGACTACCCCAGACTCAAGGTACACTCCGCCGCAAAATGGATAAAGGTTTGGTTGCCGATGAAAGGACTCAACAAGTAACCCGTTGAAGATGATGTCACTGCAGTTTGATGAGGGACAGCGTTGCAAGATACATGATAATGATCGTACTTGATCAATAATTTTGCCCTCTGTACGATGTTCAAATAAATAATACCAAAAGTGTCATAATATATGGTAATTTGAGCATTTTGTGACGCTTTCATTAGTAGTTGGTTTTGGTCTGCACTCTGTCTTTTTTAAAATTCATATCGGGATAGTGAAATGTGGATCCTACATCTGTGTTTATGGAACCTTTTCTCAAGTGACCTCTTTCCAGCCGACCATGCTTGGTATAAAAAGCTTGTGACTCGCAAGCATGGCTGTCGTTCTCTCTCCCCGCCTCTCGACTCTAATTTGCTGTTACAAAAATTGTCAGACTGATGGATTCATGTAGTCCCGTCACCGCATCTAACTATGTCTGCTTGCTTAAAAAATATATATACAAATGTGGATAGATATGTAGGCCTATAAATGTAGGTCAATAAACACGTGGTTTTTAAAAATACATATTAATAACTTTTTGCTCTTGTGTTTGTGGTCATTTTCCTCAAAATATGATCATTTTTAGCCTTCCATCAGGCAACAGTGCTGAAAGGGTATAATCCACAGTGTAAAAAACAAAATATACACCTTTGGTGCACCATGTTATTCAAAGCTATTCGTCTTTTGTTGTCTATCCGTGTTTTAACCTCTTGTGGTTAAGTGAGAAAATCTGCTTTTTTCCAATTTTGGTGAACCAACCCTGTAAACTGTAAGCATAGACAACTGCTGACTACCTTGTTTTCTACAGTATTACAACATGATAGCGCTGTTCAGTTTCCCTGTGACTTGTTTATAATATTTCACCAACTTAGTAAACATTATAGATGATAAAGAGGGTCTCGGAGAGGGATAAAGAGAAACAAATAGTTAAAATTACATTGCAGACGACGACCACCAGAGGACTGCTGTTGCAGCCCAGGGATGATGTATGTGTGTGAGAAAGGAAGACAAGAAGAATCAAGACTTTTTCGGTTATGATGCTGCATGTTTCTACTATTAAATGTTGCATATTTGAATTAGAGCTGTTGATTGTGTAATTTGTACATACAAGACAACTTTTTAGAACTAGTCTTCACACTTCACTTTCCCAGCCCACTCGTACAGACACACAGATATATAAAATGAAATGAACAAAGCAAATGTGCATATTTTAGGTAATATCGTTAACTTTTCCACTTTTGTGTCAAAAGGAGAACAATTGTGACATCAAATAATATTGTAAGAGCTCAACTTTAAAGGCTCTGTTACAGCAACTGTCAAAACGGCATAAACCAACTTCCGCCATGCTGAATAAGGCCCGTTGCGGATGTCATGCTCGACCACAGAGCCCTGACGCCCCGCACCTACTGCTGCACAGAGTGCCATCGCAGAGCTGATGAACAGTTCTCTATGTATGTAAAGGACATACCCACATACAGACAGGCAGCGATTCCTTGCTTGATAGTTAGATAATGCTGCTACTGTGCCAACAACTATTAGTCATGGTGACTCAGACATCATTTCTACACATCTCTATCAAATGAGGTTGCAAAAGCACAAAACCTTCAGAAGATGTTATATAAGCCATGCCCACAGTATTTGAGCAAACCTTTAGGGCAAGCTTTAACAAAGCTGTATGGAATGTATGGGTCAACAATCGGAAAAAAGTAACTTTCTTTATTTTAATATCCTTATGCATTGAAAATAGCATGAGCTCTTCCATTAATTCTGAAGGGGAAAATATCTTGATGTATACACTGAAAAAAGCTATTTTGAAGAATACCGTAAAGTTATTATTGCAGGATGAGATGGAAATTTATTTTATGGAGACTGAATTTTAAGACAGGGGGGTCCATGCTCCAGTCAGCAGTCCTAAAACACTGAACTGTTTATTGAGGACCATCAGCGACGGTGAAGAGTGAAAATAACAGTAACTAAAGAGCATATGAATGAAAATGGCACAAACCTGGAGGTCTGTTTGTAACACTAAGAATGCAAGGATCTGGTATCTGGGCCTCGACCCTCAGAATGAGGCCAAGCTGGCATACTAGGATTACCAGTATCATTGTTCTGTGAGTGGACCTGTGAGAAAAAACAAAAAAAACAATGGGAAACGAGGCATTCACTATTTTATTTGTTTTTAGCGGTACCCTGGATAAAAACGTCTTTAATAAAATCTTTTCACATACCAGAGATCAACCTACACAAGGACAAGGCTTGCAGAAATATTATATATATATATATATATATATATATATATATATATATATATATAAAGTTACTGAGTGATGTGATAGTAAGAAAAAAAACTTGAATGGATAGACAATCATATGTACTTTTATTAATAAGAAAAAAACATAACTTTACATGAAGTTACTCTTATCATTCACAAGATTTTTCCACATGTCCTCCAGATTGCACATGAAACAAAATATAATGACACTGAATGCGTTAGTATTAGATAAATTAGATCCCAAATGCTAGTTAAAAGTGTATTTGGATATCAAATAAACCGTACTGGGTCTTACATTGTTGCATAAGTGAATATAAGTATTTTCATTCAGGTATATGATTTGGTATTTGTACTGCATGGAAAACAATGGTTTAGTTCTTCATTTCGTGTCTGGCTATCTGTTTACAAATTTCTCTATTTATACTGAAAGCCAAAAAACAAAAAGGCGTAAGAGGAAACTTGTCAGACAAAAGGGCATGCAGAGCATTCTCAACAGTGGTGTGCCTGTCATAAGATAAATGCTTGAAAACACCCTTTTTACATGTGTGAACATAAAATAGCTTTTTGAATATTTGGTGGAACATCCCCAGTAGCTTGAGTGTTTTTTAAACAAACTATAATACTAATTCATAGATATGTTAGTATATTGAATAAGTACAAATTCCCCAGAGGTGATGTAGAAAGGTTTTTTCATATTGAAGTTATGACCGCTCATGCCTTTTGTGTGCAGTAGCTTATAGTTCTTCAAATATACCGTTTTATTATATCCTGTATTTGGGGTTTATACAGCATTACTGTTAGTGTGTCTGGCAATAACGTGATTATGCCGTAAGAGTCTGCAGCCAACTGAAGTTTTTGAAGCACTTCCTGCAGTCAAGTGAAAAATACACTTTCCTCTGAATTCTAGTAGATTATAAATTTAGTACTCAAGTAAAGTGCAAGTACCTCAAAATAGTATTTAAGTAGCCTACACTTTAGTAAACGTACTTGGTTACCCACCACTGCAGCAGATACACAAAGTTAGCGACTAGCTGGTGAACAAAGTGGAGCATTGCAAATATTTACTTCAGGAGTTGGTGGAGAGTAAAAACAGAGCTAAAATGGTCACAAAAGAGTGAACATTGGACTTATATTCACCAGGTGGCCAGAAACATGACTCCAATCAGTGTTAATGTTGATCCATAACTGCTCGATGCTGATAAATAAGCAACTGTTCGATAACAAGTTTGCCATATCACCTTTAAAGGTGATGTTAAAATGTTTCTGACTTTTTTCCGCTGCCCCCAAGTGCACGGTTAAAGATGTACCACGTAAAGTTTGTGTTAACTGAAATAGTAAAGGTTTTAAAACTTTAATATAGATTTTGACACACAATGCTTCTCTGTTAGAAAGGCTGTCAAGAGTGGGTAGAAATGTAGGAGCTACCTCAGGGTCTTTACTATTGAAATTTTTGTTGTGTGGTGAATATTACCAACCAGTTTTGTAATTAATAAAATTACAAAAAGCAAATGACACACATATAACACAAAGCTTTGGGTTGAGCCCCGCATGGCAAACACAATCTTGTCTATATACAACAGTGCAGTATATTAAAGGTATTAGCCATCTATACCAATTATACATTTTAATGTAATTCAAAGTCATTAAAACCGGAAAAGGGAGTTCAGTGTTTAGATCTGTATAATTTGCATTCATCCAGCACACAGTAAGACACGGTCACAATTTTTTAATGTTTAGTTAATGAGTTTGTATTGTATTGAAAGTATTATCAAAGAATAAAACACAAGTACTTTCTTTGTTCTTATTGAAAACATTTTAAAAGTACACCATCTATAACTGATTACAAAAGATAACACCATTTATTAAATATAACAATATGAATCTGACTACATGATTAAAACTAATACGTAATGATAATACTCAATTATAGGACACATTCTGTGCCCTTATATCCACATTAATAAACGAAGTGATTTGTTATGATTATAAGATTGTACGTATAGATTACTGCAAAACCACCTTGTTATAATGCTGTTTGTGAAATGGAAATAGTAATAAGACAGTATGATATTTATTGTTTGTCATGACTTTACTAGCTTTGCAGCTACAATAACGGCAATGCTTTTTAGATGATGATGTACTAAACTGTCAGTTTGGGAGATAGGTGAAGGGAGAAGCTAAGATGACGATCCAGGCAATAACAGCCACCACGGGGCCGCTGTAGTTGCTGCCAGATGACAAGTCTGTGTGAGCAGAGAAGAAGAAAGGCATGATGATGTCACACATTATTATCCTTCATGGCTATATTAATTGATGTTGCTAATACTGACTGAGTAAGTAGTGACCAACCAAGGTTATTATCGTAATGTAAAATGTAACCAAATATATAGTCAATAAAAGACAGGATTCACTTTTTGTTATTATTGATCAAATTAACAGATTACATTTTGACATTTTGAGGAATACGTTTATTTGCACTCTTGCTGAGAATCAGAGGTGAAATTGAACACTACTTTGATGTGTGTATGCAAAATATGAAGCTACCGCCAGCCACAGCTGAACATAAAAAATGGAAACAGCTGGAAACAGCTACCCTTAATAATTAACATGTTAGCCATATCTTCTCTGTGTAAAGGTATAAAGAAATCATATGTTTTCCTTTCAAGTCTGTATGCTAAGCTAAGCTAACTGGCAACTGGCTGTAGCTTCATATGTGGCTTACAGTTATAAGAAATCGGTTTTCTCATCTAACTAACTCTTGGCAATAAAGCAAATGAGCACATTTCCCAAAATGTCAAGCTATTCTTTTAAGAAAAGATACCACAAGGTACCTAGACCTAACTAACAGTGATTTTTAATGGTTTTGGAAGGCTCAAAGAAATGATATTGTCCTGTCGACTCGCCAGATGGTTTTGATATACAGAACCATCTGAGAAGCTGTCATTGGAAACTGTTTGGAAAAGGGCAGGCACTTTAAAGAAATACTTGACAGGTGATTGGATGAACCATCTATCAATACAATTTTTCCCGAAGCCAGATGCCAGAAGAGCAAAAACTTCTTTTTCATCGAGTTAAGACTTCAGTGCCATTCTTTGCTCCTCTTTCAATGATGAAATACTCCAGTTCTGATTAGCTGATGCTAATGAGGCAGCTACGCTAACCTCTTTAGGAGCCGCCATTTTTGTTAAGAACAAACAAGGTGCATCTATGTGTTGTCTCACACACAAATAAGCCACGCTTGTAGCTGCCAGTGGCTCCTCACAGAACGCTATTTGGTCCAGTCACTGGCTTGCTGCACACAATTAATTTGAAGTAAGGTAAGGTAAGGTAAGCCAAAAGGGCCATCTAATCAGAAAACGCTTCTTCAGTATGTGTCGTTTCATGTATGGCCAAACGATGTATTTTGTTGCTTAATTTGGACGACTTGTTTACTTTAGATATCATATTTTTCTAACAATATAGTTTATCTAGTAAAAAGACAAATCCTGTTTATTATCATGTATAAAGTTATTCATCATGTTAAAACAAGAATACCAATAACAAGAAAATTATAATTTGTACATGTTATGGTAATATACTTAACCATTTGTATATTTATTCACAATGTACATTTTTATTGTGATAGGAAGGGTTATCTTTGTTTGTTGAATTTTGCCCTAAAGACGTACCCCTGTTTTGTGTCCCGACAAAAATGATCGACGAGGTGACTGTAGTATTGGTCGACACATCTGGTGCCTCTCTCCTCCTCCTTCCGGATGTTCCACAGTTCTGTTCAAAATGATTAAAGAAATAAAAAACATTAATACAAAATTTGAAGTATGAATTAAGTATAGTAAGCATCTATTTGTGACACCTTGAAAATCAGGACTCTTTCAGGAACTCTTCCTTCTACTCACCGGCATTAATTGGCTACACGAGTCCACCTCACAGAGCCTGGTGACGCAGTGCAGGAAGAAAGTGGAAACTGTCTTATTTTTGTGCTCCACAAATCTGAAGGCCTCAAAGGAGAAGTGTGCCTTCTGGGACTCCCCATTGAGCTCCACCTTAGTTTGAGCATCACGTTCACACCTTGGGTGAAAAGAAGAAAGGTAATGTTACTGCACGTGTGGAAGTACAAAGAGCTAGCCTGGAGTTGAGTGGAAGAGTGGAAGGTATTATATACTGTGGTTATATATATATGAGGCTCACCCTACAAAGAGGTCATAATAGGTGTTGATCACGGGATAAGGACTTGTTGTTGCGTAACATCTGTCCAGCAGCACGTTGAACCTGCGAGGTCAGACAGGTGGATTTTAAGTGTCATGTCTTATTTATGTGACTTGTGGTTAACTTTAAACTGTCAAGACTTAAAAACCTGTCAGTTAGATTGGTAGCCTTAACCGCAACATAAATCTTGGTCTTCAGGTTTAGTCCTGTTGGTGGGATATAAAGTTTCTGTAGGTAGAGATCATCCTGTTCACAGAAAAGTGTGAATAAAATCAAGTTATAAAATGTAAAAAAAAAAAAGACTCCAAAAAGAAAAAAAAGAAAACTCCAATTCTTAAAAGCTCCAGTGGAGCAGGTCTTACTTGGTAGAGCTCCATACTCAGTGTGCTGATGAAGCTGCCGTTGTTGTCTCGTATGGCAAGATTCACACCTGATCTGTATTAAATGAAAAGAAACCTGGATGAATCAAAATGCAGCTCAGTTCAGAGTTTTTTCACATGCAGTGTTATTCATGACATACTCACACGGCCACTTGAGTGTTGTTCATGATATATTGCATCGGGTAGTAGCAGGAGAACTTGTATATGATCTGCGAGCGATAGGTGATCATAGCCAAAGAGGGGTCTATAGAGGTAACAATGCCAGAGATGTTGACGAACTGGACGTTTGAGAAGTCAGAAAACTCTCCAGTCCCAATCTTGTTGGTTATCTATTGAAAAAACAGACATATTTCACTGAAATCACTTTAAATAAATACATTTTCTGATCAATTCTTAGATGCAAAAGATACAATTACTTTCATCCTCTTGGTTTTCATCTCATGCTATTCAATTCCATCAAAATGTGCCAAAAGCAGATATTTACTGCATGCCACTAAAATCCTCTTAACTGTCATAGCATGAGATTGACCAATAACATCTTATGGATAAAGTACCTTAATTGATGTACACTTTGAAAAAGTTGTTAAAGCTATTGTGAAGAATACCTTAAAGTTATTATTGCAGAATGAGACAGAACTCTCATTCAGGGGGAATCTGAATTTTAAAACTGGTGGGTCCACGGTCCAGTCAGCAGTCCCGTAACACTCAGGTATGTTCATCTGATTATTGAGGACCATCTGAGACTCATTGTACAAAGCTTGGTACATCGGGCAAATGTAGATGCTCAGGTCCATATACTCAGAGCCACAGACCACAGCAATGTCCGCATTTTCTGGGAGGGATTAAAAAAAAAGGAGGATGTAAATGGGAGAGTGAAAATAATAGTAACTAAAGAGCATGTGAAGGAAAACGGCACAAACCTGGAGGTCTGTTTGTAACACTAAGAATGCAAGCTTCTGGTATCTGGGCCTCGATCCTCAGAATGAGGCAAAGCTGGCATACTAGGATTAACAGTCTCATTGTTCTGCGAGTGGACCTGTGAGAAAACAGAAAGACAATAAGATCCTAGGCATTCGCCATCTTCTTTCAAAGGAAAGTACTTTGAAAGAAAACTGTTCTAAATTTTAGACGTCGAAAATAATCAGAACACTCAGCCTTCCTGTACATGAGGGAAAAGCCTACTAAGGTTATAGAGTAACATAAGTCCCGAATGCAACATTCAGAAGCAGTCCCTTGAAAGACAAAGGAGAGACATGCTTCAGCCTGGGCTACATCAGGATTTATATATAATTTCAGGGTGAAAATATCTGAAAATTAAAACATGAAATTGTGAATATCCTTGAATTCAGTTGCATTTTTTAAAAATGTATCTTTTCAAGACACAATTATGAATATAATACAAAATACTATCTGTACTTCCTCATTAAAATATCCTGCATTTTTCATATCGAGACCATTTGAAATAATCTGCCATTATTGAACCCATAAAGACCCTTGAATAATATCTCATATATGAAGTTTGATTTAAAGAACCAAATGAATCCAGAGACAAAATTACAGTATTTGAAAACTGCCTTTTTTTTAATATATATATATTTTGCATATTTAAATAAAGTAATAAAGTATAGCCCTTTTCATGATAAGCATTATAAATAAATATAACCCACACTGTGGAACAACAAAGAAAAAGAGGTGAGAAAGAAATTGCAGGGACTCACCTGTAAGTGTTCATTCAGCTACCTGACAAGTCTCTCCATTTATACTGTCTCCCCCACAGGGCGTGTGAGGGAGTCTCAGACAATAGTGTAACATGAGTTGGGTTTCTCACATAATTTAAATTTGTTTCTGATTATTTTATATGTATGTTGTATTTGAATAACAATGAATCTTAAATAAGCTCTTTTTTTCACACAGTTTAAGATGTCAACTCCCGTTCACCTTGTAAAGGTTTTTTGAAGCCATGGCCAGCTCTCAGCCACAATAACTGGCATTAACAGGAGCAGTAATAAGAAATACTGCTCCTCTACATACATATGCAAAGTAGAATTTGTCTTAGGAAATGGTAGACCAGGTTTTTTTTTTTTTTTAAAGTAATTTGTCTCTTGGTGGAAACCAAGAGATGAGGATTTCTTAATCAGCATTTACCATCTTTGTAATGTATTGTTGAAGTCTTTAAACAAGTTAAGTCTATAACTCTAACCACACTTTCTGGATTTAAATGTTGACCTTTTTAACTGACCAATATTTAGTATGTGTCACAAAAAATATGAAAAGAATGCTTCCAGTGATACAAGCCTGTTTTTGGTGCTATTTCTTCTTTTAAAATGATCAATTTCAATGCCAGCTTGATTGTATTACTAATGTGACGATACTGATCTCAGCAGAGATAATTTATTTTAGCTTGTGCCAGTACTCAATGAGGTCAGTATGTTTTTTTTTTCTTTTGTTTTTTTTAACCAGATAAGTCCAATTGAGATTAAAAATCTCTTTTTCGAGGGAGACCTGGCCAAGACAGGCAGCAACATAAAAAACACAGTTACAGACAGAAAACACAGAACAAGACAAGTTAAAAGAAATTAAAAGTTAAGAGACAGTGACATAACCGAGTTACTTTAAGACACATTTACATTTTTGGGAACATGCCTCTATGTCTTTCATTTTATATTTAAAAACAGTAAGTGGTACCAGTTCTTTCAGTTTTAAATGTTCCATGATGAGGGTGCAGAGTACACAAAAGCCCTTTTTCCCATTTCCGTTCTGACATTTCGGACAGTGAGCATAAGGAAGTCCCGAGAACGCAAAGAGTATTGTCCGACACTTTTCTGCATGATGAAGACACACGGGTAGTTTGGGAGCAGACCAAGGATTGCCTTATAGATGAAGGTGTACCAATGACCGAGCCTACGGGTGGCCAAAGCAGGCCATCCTACCCGAGAGTATAACTCAGTGGTGAGTCAGAGCTTCACAATTGGTAATGAACCTCAGTGAAGCATGGTAAGCTGTGTTCACCATACGAAGACAGTTGTTATTTAAAGACAGACACTGCGTGCTTTTCCTTGATATATGACTGAGTTCCCTGTTAAGTCATAGTATTTAAAAATAATAATGTGTTTCTTGGATGTACGAAATACAAAATGGTGCAATCCATAGTTTGCTTTTATCATGTGTTATGTACTGGAACAGGGATGTTTCTCAGCAGGGTGACACACCGATTCTGACTTTTTCTCCTCTTGTTGCCACATTTACAGCAGTCAGCTTTAAACTTCCAGTAATGCATTAGCAACCATCTCACATTTGTTCTGGCATCAGATAGAACGTTATATGTCGGGCAATGCAAGGTTAATGGATGGAATTGATGCTGTGCAATGGAAAACACTTAATTGCTTTCTTGGGTATGGGCAGGGTGAACGTTGCACAGGAAACCATAATGTATACACACAAACAGTGTTTTATTATTCTTTGGACTATGAAAGAGCAGGATCAGTGATCTGATCACAAGTGTTCCCTTTAGAGATCTCATGAGGGAATAAAAGTCTCATTATTGTTCTTTTGAGAGCAAATTTTGTAATAGATCAGTTTTTGTTATGGCCTCAGGCTGTAAACTGTAAATAGAAGATTTCGGTGCTGTTTTGTACAGTCTGCGGATAAAAGACACACCTATCTGAGAGAAATCCAAAGTCTTTTGTGAAGCATCACTACATGAAAGGGATTACTGTGCAACTCAGGTCCCTGAAGAACAGAACCACAATACACCATGACGATACAGCCTGAAAAAAGCGTATGTTACATTACTTTAGGTGTATCCAATTTCAAATGCCAGTTTTAATATCCCCTTTGTTGTCTAAATAAGCATTTGTCTGCAAGTCATGCCATTGGTGTTACTGAGGGCACATTTCAAAACTTGGACCCGGGGCAGGAAATGTGGCCACCCTTGGGGATTAATTATAGTAACCTGGTATAAGCCTGTGGCAGATGAAGGTCAGGAGCCATAATCAAAAACAAAAATGTTTTATATTTAAAGAAAGAAGAAAGAAAGTTGAGTTTGCTGAAGCTTTGTTTCAATTCCGTTCACACAAATGTCACTTTTTAAAGATTACAAAATATGACTAATGACTTTAACTGTTTGAGGATGAACTTATCCTCAAGTTGTACCTGAATTAGAAAAAAGATACACAAGATAGGATGACGCTGTACAGTATCCCTGTGTTGCCTGGGAATAAAGTAAACCAAGAGCGTGTATCATTTGCTTTACTGTGACGCATTGATGGTAATGCCCGGCTTATCCCAGATGTATCAATATCAGCTTATATGTCGCCAATATGTAACAAATACCCAACTTAAAATGGGTATTTGTAAAGGTCTATAATCAATATTTTGGTATGAACAATGATTCACATAATTGTAAGTGAAAGGGTATTATCACCCAACTAAGTTATGTGTGTACTTGCTGTTTTTCTTATACAACCGTAAATAAAAGAGGAATCATGGTGTCTATATCATAATTGTTAACCCATTAGCCTCCGTGGACACGTCATGCCTGTATTGAAGGCCTATGTATTTTAAGACAGTGTAGTACCAATATTTATCCACCAGATAGAAACATCGTTTTTGCCCCCTGGAAGGCTCAGGATAGGCTGTTAAATGATGGAGGAAGGCAGACTGCAAATGCTCCTCCATGCCATGCAAATGAGTACAGATGACTGGAATATAGTCGAAAACGATCCAGAGACATTGAAGTAGCTATTAGTAGCGTTGATATGCCCTCAAACACAGGTTCTGAGCACAAAACGGTAAGACATATTTTATGGTTACGGCTGTATAAAGTGAGGTTTATTTGTCTTATTCTTTGGCTGGTGGTTCAGTGAGTTTTGTTTGTAGAGTAAATAAACATATATTGTTGGAATCTGTGGAGTCTGAGCTTTCAAAATTACATATTGTTTGTGCAAAATTGCTAGCATTGTGTTCATGCACCATTAGCATGTTTTTGCTTTGTGCTCATTTAGTTGCTTGGTGCTGGAATTTTTTTTATTTAACTTATTTTTTATTATGAGCTTTAAGCCAAGCTTCTTCACGTAATGTTGGTATACAGGAAGAATATGTTGCTGCATGTTTAACATGTCCTTATCAGGCGTTTGTTGCCATGTGCGCAACTGTCCCAGGTGCCAGGAGGCGACAGGGTTCAAGAGGTTAAACTCCAATAAGTCTTTATTATCAGCACAGTATAAGTCCCATTTGACCCGCAGGGTAATGTTTGGGTAAGTACTGAGCTTTACTTTATCAACATGCATCCCTTACACTTTGCAACAATGCCAGTACTCTGTACAAAACACTTTCATGTGTCTGTAAATGTGACTCACAGACTTGTGAATATTATACTCTCGATGGGAACAAAGGCTATGGATGTTTACTTTAAAACAAAAATGGTGGTCAAGTTAAGTCTAAGGGGACGAAACAAGTGTCTTGTCTCTGCGGCTTGTGACAGTAAAGGCAATTCAATACACATCCACTAGGGAAACAATGCAGTGAAAAATACTGTTTATTAACAGCCTAAATTACATAACACAAGGCCACGTTGAACAGACCATGTTTTCATAAAATCTGACATTTTTAATCAGTTATTTTTTTTGGCAATTTAAACAATTGTCAGCAGCCTCATAGCCTGAGCAGGCCAAAAGTACCTGAAATTGTTTTGCAATAAAGGATAGATTGCCAAAGTAAATCCCAAACATTATTGTGAAATTTGCTTAATTCAATTTTGGTATGCATGTATATCTTATTTGTACACATCGTACTTGTTAGCCCTATCGGAGCGTATCTTTTCCTTCCTTTTCTTTTCTTTTTGTCTATATTTCACCTTTACAGAATCAAATTAACTGGAAAGTGAATTATTTAGTCTAATCGTATAATAGAGTTCCTTTTAACGGCAGCTATTGACTGTAAGTGAATGCTGTACTCTGAGTCACGCTATCAAACACATGCAACATCTGACCAGTATCAAAACAAGTTATAACAGAAACATAGGAGGAGCCCTTTTTTTAAAAGTCACGTCAGGACACAATCCTTGCATGAACTGCACTGTAAATGGTAAACCAATACCTGGATATAAAACTTGATGATCGGTGACCCACTTGCTGTGTTTTTGGGAGGGAATCTATAATCTCAGTATCGGGTCCCAAATTAATATTTTGTGTTGCACTACATAGAGAGAGACTTAATGGGTTTTAACCCGACACCTATAGGTGTGGTTAAGCATATCCGGTCTCCTTGTATTTGCACTGACTGCAAAGAGTTATACAGTACTTAAACTCTCCTTGGGTGGTGGAGGTAATACTCTTTTACATGCATTCAAAAGTCTAAGTACTTAAAGTTTTAGAGGTCATAATACAGCAGAACACATTAAACCTTGAAGCAGATGGAGTACAGCAACAGAAGACCACACCGGGAGCCACACACACCAACTGGACAACAGAAGATGGTAAAAATGTTACCTGGTCTGATGAGTCGCGACTTCTGCTGCAACATTCAGAGGGTGAGAATTTGTCACAAACAACATGAAAGTATTCATCAAATTTTCTTGGCATACTTTGGGTCCCTTAGTAGGAATTGAGCACCTTTCCACCACATCCCAAAGGTGCTCTATTGGATTGAGATATGGTGACTGTAGAGGCCATTTGAGTACAGTGAACTAATTGTCATGTTCAAGAAACCAGTTTGAGATGATTTGAGCTTTGTTACACGGCACGTTATCCTGCCGAAGCAATCCATTATTTTCCAGCAGAGAATCCTGGCCTCAGACTTGGAGGTAGTGACTCTAATCCCGACCGCCTCACAATCGGCTGCAAACTGCCCCAGTGCGTGCTGAAGGTCCCGGCCTGACCGAGCCACATCATCTACAAAGAGCAGGCAACGCCATTGCAATCTTCTAATGTCCAATTTTAGAGAGCCTGGGCAGCTGTAGCCTTAGTTTTCTGTTATTAGCGGACAGGCGTGGCCTTTGACCAGCAGTCGTAAACTGCTGGAGGCCGCAAAATTAGGCCTAATCTCAATCTCCACCCTTACGGACTCACGGACTTTGAGGCGCGCTCCCATGTAGTCTGTGAGGGTTTAGGGCTGTCCCATTGTCACATCGTTGAGTGCTTGAGGCTCTCTGGCAGATATTTTGAGCCCTTTATGAACCCTTTCCGTAAGTCAGCATTAGATGCCGACTTTGCCCAAAGGAATTACCCACAATTCATAGCAATGTGACTTTAAACACGCCGTTACCAATGGAAGCACGGAGCCGTAAAAAAAAAAGGTAAATAAAGAGGAGGGCACGTGGGTGTTCAGCCTGATAAATTATATTTACAACAACATTAAGGATTAAAGATGGGACATGAAAACACATGAAATCAGAGGAATGCAAGCAGAGATTATATATGTTCAAAATATTTATTCATCAAACATTTCGTTTTGTTATTGAAGCTATTTTTGACAAAAACGAGTAAATATATTATTTTAATGACATCTCATCTCGTGAGGAAAAGAGCCTGGAAGACATTCAAATCAGGGAGTAACAATTGTACACAATATTTTTTTGACGTTGTCATGGTAACGTGGTATGTTGCAGCAAAGTGCTGTCCCATTCCTATTTACACTATTTCAAACCCTTACAGGCTCTCACACTCAACCACTTAACAGGTGACGTCAGTAAGTCCCTGAGGGTTGTTCAGGGTTTGAGGGTTTAGGGTGGAGATTGGGATTGGGCCTTAGGCTGCGGTTGAATAGTCCAAAAAATGACCTCCTAACGTCTATTCCTAACCACTTTTCCTTGACCTCTGTGGAAAACGTCACGGGGTCGAGGAAAGATGGTTAGGAGAATTCATGAGGCGTTAGGAAAAGACAACCGCGGTGTTTAGGGAATCCGACTCCACTTTCACTAAGCTACGTAGTTATGATGCGACGGGAGACGCATTTTAGTGACATCAGTCTGCAGCGGTGAAACTACAATGTTCAGGAGATGGACTACAAAGAAGCGCATCTTAGATTCCTTCGACCGTGTTCTTACAGTGCTGTGTCATAACGACATAAACAACCCGGTTTATAGTATTACTTTATTAACAACATAAACAACCAGGTTCATAGTATTACTTTATTAACAACGTAAACAACCCGGTTTATAGTATTACTTTATTAACAACGTAAACAACCCGGTTTATAGTATTACTTTATTAACAACATAAACAACCCGGTTTATAGTATTACTTTATTAACAACATATACAACCAAGTTCATAGTATTACTTTATTAACAACATATACAACCAAGTTCATAGTATTACTTTATTAACAACATATACAACCAAGTTCATAGTATTACTTTATTAACAACATAAACAACCAGGTTCATAGTATTACTTTATTAACAACATAAACAACCAGGTTCATAGTATTACTTTATTAACAACATAAACAACCTGGTTGTTTAGTTTCAAACATGCTGAATTAAATATGTTCTCTACTAACAATGTAACATATCCCTCTTTGTTGTTATGGTTTATATGCAGATTATAATCTGATCATAAGAATATGCAGACAGTAGTTTATGAAACTCAGTGTGACCTAGAAGAGTTGACTTGATAGTGTTTTAAAATTGTAATGTTGATTGAAAAGATGATAATTAAAAACATGACTCAGACTGAAGAGCTCGTCCAGTTTAACCATTTTATCAAATCTGTGTCACACTGAAGTGAAATAAAAGAATGAGGGCTGGGGCTGCAGTACGACACCAGAGAGAGCAGATCAATACGTCACTTTGATCACTTTACAGCACTTTATTGCAACAGCAATGTAACGTTCGTAGTTTTCCAGCAGGTTTAACAGATTGTTGAAAGTTCATTTCCGAGTTATGACAACGGTTATTTACATGATCTGTTTGTCTTCATGATCGTTTGTTCTCGTGAACGGCCGAATGGTGAGTCACTTTAAATGTTGCCGCCGCAAGGAATTGTGGGTCAGAATTATCTCCTTTCCTTTCATAAAGGAAGGTCCAGTGTTTCCTATGCTAAAGGAGCTAAGTAAGGAAGCATTGAAGCTCCTTTCCTTTGTATTTAGAGAATTCGAACAGCTCTTATTATGGAGGCTACTGAGATACTTCCGGGTCATTTCACTTAGTTAGGAACCTTCCGAAGCAAAAAGGACTATTCGACCGCAGCCTCAGAGATTTTCTAAAGGGACTGTGGTGCTCGGCAACACTACTACGTTTGTGCACAGGGGCTGCCAAGATTAACACAAAATCACAGTTCCTTAAAGTAGCTTTCAAGTATCAAAAGTATAAGTATTCAAAATGCAATGTGGCTATATTATAGTATTGGATCACTTTGTCTTTGGTCAAAGTAGAGCGGATGTGAACGACTTCATATACGTTTGGAAGTTTAATTTGTAATAATGGATTTTATTTCATAAACTGATCATGTTTTGTATGTACAATCTAAATTTGTAAAGGAACTATTGACTATAGCTCTTAAATACATGTAGTGAAGTAAAAAGTACATTTCTCTCTGAAATTTAGTAAAGTAGAAGTAGAGTAGCATCAAATTGAAGTAAAAGTACCTCAAAATTTTACTTACGTATACAGTACTTGAATAATTGTACTTAGTTGAAGTAGAATTCTCAATGCAGGGCCTTTATTTGTAATGGAGTATTATATAACGTAGCATTAGCAGTGGTGGAATGTAACTAAGTACATTTACTAGGCTACTGTACTGAACTACAATTTTATACTTGAGTATTTCCATTTTATGCTACTTTTTAATTCAACACCACCATTTTGGATGATAATTCTTACTCCACTGAATTTAATTTGACAGCTTTATTACAGGTTATTATTATTAATACAGAATATAAATCAAACCATAAATGGTGATGTAATATATATTAAGCTACCCAGCTGCATATAAAGTAATTAAAAACCAGCCCTATAGTCCCAGCTGCAACATGAGTGACGCTTAGGCTACATGTGACCACGGCAAGACCCGGATTAAAAATGTACTGCCTTTAACAAAAGAGCTTGCAGTTTATAAAATGTACATGTGGCAGTAAGTGGTTTATCGAGACCAAGGATTACCCCAAAAGTACAACATTTATTAACACAAGAAACATTTCCACAGGGTATTAAAATACAGGACGTCTATCACATCTAAGAAGTTAAAAAGGGTAACTAAATGAACTAACTAACATAAAACCATGCAAAACAGAACCAAGCAACATAAAACCATAAATACAACTAAATTAGTAACTTAAACAAAACAGCAGTGGCAGTCAACGTCTCTAGCCTGCTCACTGCACAACCCACATCCAGAAAGCTCGACGGGGAAGTGGGAATCTCTGGAGCTGGACCTAGGGTAAAATAAGACAAAAGGGTGAAACCCACGGCAAATATGTCTCAACTTAGGAAGCTAAAGTCCACACCTACCAAAGCCTAAGGGTCAAAGAGCGAGAAAGACGGAGCGCATGGTGTGACATGCGGTGGCCCAGACAAATTGTGAACCAGGAAGTAGGAGGGGCTAAGGCCTACCAGCCCTACCGTAGCCCAGGAGGAACATTTCATTAGACGGCTACATACATAATCCAGTTATATATATATATATATATATGATTGGGCCATTTTGATTATAATACTTGTGTACTTTTACTGAAGTAAGAGTATGAATACAGGATCTTTACTTGTAACATTATTCCTAAACTGTGGTATTTATTATTTTACTAAAATAAAAAATCTGAGTACTTCTTTCACCACTGGGCATTACTAAGTAGAGAATCAGAAGACTTCCACCACTGAAATCGACCCAAGGTCTGATCCTGATCCTGATTGTCGACACTTGATTGTAATACATTCCGCAATCTTCGTAGCAACTGCTGAGAAAATCTGCCATCGGTATTTTTTTATTGGACCATTTATGGAGGCGGTCGCGGAGGATGATTGGCCAGCGTCGCTCCTCCCGTCTTCTGGAGAGTTCTAAAGGAGGAGTATACTGGAGGAGGCGCTACCGCTCCCACACTTCGACACCGGGCACCAGGGGACCGACAGCCATTCAAGGGAGAATCCGGCCTGCAGTATTAGTAACATCTACTTAACCGAATAAACGACCGAATCTGAGTTTAACGGAGGTGAGTATTTGTGTGGTGAATAATGCGTTGTGGTCACTTACTGCTCATTTACTTTATATTGACTGCATTTTACACTCAAATCGAATGAACGAATGCTAATGCTAATGCTCGAAGCTAACTTTGTAATGTCATCGTGCACGTGGAGGCTCACCGATTTAACGCGAGCGTTACAGAAAATATAGCGAACAGATATGGAAATAATGCCGTAAACATGCGTTTAAGTTGCTTATCTACGCGTTTAAGTTATCTGCGTCATGTACAGAAGAGGTTAGTTGCATAAGGCCTTGAGAAAACGTGGGCAAGTTAGAAAGGAATGGTCTGGAAGGCCTCCAGCAGCGTGACAAGACACGCACTTCCGTCCTGGGGCTGCGGCTGCGGCTGACGTCATTAAGCTCATCAAGAACATGAACCTGCATGTTTCTGTTGCGCAAATATATAAATACAGGTTATCGTTTGATCCAACCAGCCAGGTGGGTTTTTAAATAAATGATAATGATAAGAAAAGTGGTGTAAGTGACATGGTGCTTTTACTTGGTTAAACCTGGATTAAAGCATTTCATAACTGCAATCAGAATTAAAGTAGCATAAAATACCCAGAAATCTTACAAGATAAAAGATTGATTCACAATAAAATAGATAAGATAGGTGGGAAAGCTGGACAATTTATTTTACATTTTTGTAAAAAATTATTAAAGCATTAATTGATAGTGAAATATTTTCAGATTAATATTCTGATGGATTTATCTATTGTACGAATAGTTTCAGCTCTAATTTGTATTTCTGTTCTCCGTCATGTGCACTGCCCTTCAAGGGCCCTAGAGTGTGCTCCAGTAGAAGAGCCCGCCCCCTCTGAGCCTGCCCCCTCTAGTATGAGAAGCATTGCCTAGGCTTGTTGCAATGACCTCCCATGTGGCTTAACATTAGACTAACATTACACTATATTGATAGTCTGCTGCTGTGGTAACAGGAAACATAGGGCCCATCCCAAGGAGTTTATCGCTAACTGACTCATCTTGATAACTTTGTTTGCACAAGCTCATTTTTCCAGATTTGATATGGTGTAACTAGTAAACTCTGCTCTAGGTGACTGTATTTATGTGTATATAGTTTAAATTCACATGGTATTTAATATAAATATTATATAATAAAATGGCAAGTAGGAATGTCCTACGGCCCAGGTTGACATACTCTGATTGCTTGTTTTTTCTCAAACCCAGAGATATTCAGTTTCAAATAAGGCAAATGACAGCAGAAAATCGACACAATCAAATCCTAAAAAGTTAATTGATAATTCAAATAGTGAGTAAATACTTTTCAGTTGATTAACTTATAAATGTGACGATACAACAGGAAAGTTAATGAAATGGCAGTTTAGTGTGGTTGTCAGGCTCCATTAAACCTGCATCCATAGGCCCTCTCCTCCGTTTATTACCATAATAAAGGCAGCCCTTGTCAAACATGGGAGGCTTGAAAACAGGTGCTGTGGACGTTCACTGAGTTTGTTTCCACTTCTGTTTAAGCTGCTCAGACTCTGATAATAGCCTCATTACACCATACTACAAATGTGCCTCATGGTGGCCACCCACAGTTACATTATCTGTCTTATGCTCAGATTGTCAGTTTAGTGCCAATATGTGATTAACAGCTGATCAATTTTCCCATCGTCAGGAACCATGTCCAAGGGACCAGCAGTCGGAATTGACCTGGGCACTACCTACTCTTGTGTAGGAGTGTTTCAGCATGGCAAAGTTGAGATCATTGCCAATGACCAGGGAAACAGGACCACACCCAGTTATGTTGCCTTCACCGACACCGAGCGGCTGATTGGGGATGCAGCCAAGAACCAGGTGGCCCTGAACCCCAACAACACAGTATTTGGTATGAAACTTTTTTTGTTAAACAAGTATGATTAGTGAACTTTGATGTTTTCTGCTTATTTATTGCATTTTTTTTTATTGTCTTTTTAGATGCAAAGCGTCTCATTGGACGTCGGTTTGATGACGCGGTTGTCCAGTCAGACATGAAATACTGGCCGTTTACAGTCATTGATGATTCAACACGCCCTAAAGTACAAGTGGATTACAAGGGCGAGACCAAGGCCTTCTACCCAGAGGAGATCTCTTCCATGGTGCTAATTAAAATGAAGGAGATTGCAGAGGCATACCTTGGGAAGGTACGCCTATGTGTTGTTTCTACAAGATTAATCTCAGAAACTTTTTGTTTACAAAAGGGAAGATTTGCATGAGTAATATACACCTCACACGGTTCCTTTTTTCAAATGCACGCATTTTCTCTGCTTCTACCTCGAGCCAGAATTTTGTCTGCTATGTCCCCTGCTTAACATGGCAATTTAAATGGAACTTTGCAGTATTTGTGTCCTATTAACAGTCAAAATCAACACAAAATGAAATTTCCTTAGTAACTTTAGTGATTAAATAAAAAAGCTGTACTTGTTGAATGTGTCATTAACTGCTGCAACTTGTAACAATGTTCTTCTTGCAGACTGTATCAAATGCAGTAGTGACTGTGCCTGCCTACTTCAATGACTCTCAGCGCCAGGCCACCAAAGATGCAGGGACCATTTCTGGGCTTAATGTCCTTCGTATCATCAATGAGCCGACTGCTGCGGCTATTGCTTACGGCCTGGACAAAAAGGTAAAATAATTATTCTGCTAGAGCTTTTTTTTTATAAGCAATCATCTTTATTTATCCTAATTTATCTTTATCAGAGCTATTGTGTTTTCCCAAAGGCAGTTATGTGTCCAAAGTGCAATCAAAAGGTTTCTAAATATTTGGACTCTTCTACTATTTCAACAGGCTGAAAATGTATCAAAACAGATGGGACATAAAGTCAAGCATTCTAGTGACTCAATACCCAGCTCCTTAGTTGTTATAACTTTAGCTGTTTGCTCCGTTATAAGCAGGACTGAGCTAGGGAGAGACCAAGCTGTCAGCAGGTTACGCTAAGCAGCATGATGGGAATGAATTACAATATGATAAATGTCCGATTAAGTTAGCTGTTCCAAATATGCTGTTCTGTTAGCTCCGTTATTTCGCCAAGCTGCTCACCATCTGCTGACGGCTAACATTAACTAGCGCTTGCTAATTTCCACGGATTTGTTTTTCACAATGTAGCATTATCAGGGATCTGAGACAAGAAATAATTTCTTTCAAAGAATTATTTTTCACTTTGCCGTTTAAACAAATGCATGAGGGATTCCACTTGCCTGAACAGAGTTTCCTTACCCTGGTGAAGTGAACTAGGGCACTTTTGTATTGCGTAATTTTGTGATCTTCTGTTTATTTTTGAGCAAAAGTTTGTGCAATAAACTCCTTCCTCTTTGTTTAAAGTTTTTATGGTTTCATGCGTACTTGTGGAATCCAAAATGTGATTTAACTACCGGAGTAGACTTTGAATGTGGGGTGAAGGTGGACATATGCAATACTCAAATAACATTATGATTTCAAACAACAGGTGGGAGCTGAGAGAAACGTCCTCATCTTTGACCTGGGCGGTGGCACATTTGATGTCTCCATCTTGACTATTGAAGATGGCATCTTTGAGGTCAAGTCCACTGCAGGTGACACTCACTTGGGTGGAGAAGACTTTGATAACCGGATGGTCAATCACTTCATCTCCGAATTCAAACGCAAGTACAAAAAAGATATCAGCGACAACAAGAGGGCGGTGCGTCGTCTGCGCACAGCGTGCGAGAGAGCCAAGCGCACGTTGTCATCCAGCACTCAGGCCAGCATCGAAATTGATTCTCTGTTCGAGGGAGTCGATTTCTACACCTCAATTACCAGGGCCCGCTTTGAGGAGCTGAACGCAGACCTGTTTCGGGGAACCCTGGACCCTGTGGAGAAGGCCCTCCGTGACGCCAAGATGGACAAGGCTCAAATCCACGACATTGTCTTGGTGGGAGGTTCAACTCGTATTCCCAAGATCCAGAAGCTGCTGCAGGACTTCTTCAACGGGAAGGACCTCAATAAGAGCATCAACCCTGACGAAGCGGTGGCCTATGGTGCAGGTAACCATTTCATGTCCATAGATACAGCAGCAACACATTTATTCTTACAAAAAATCCTGACCAATTGACGAAATTAGCAGCAAATGAAAAACGCAAAATCTACCCCTTTGTTCTTCAGCTGTGCAGGCAGCCATCCTTTCAGGTGACAAATCGGAGAACGTGCAGGACCTGCTGCTGCTGGATGTGACCCCCTTGTCCCTGGGCATTGAGACTGCTGGAGGAGTCATGACTGTTCTCATAAAGAGGAACACCACTATTCCCACGAAGCAGACCCAGACTTTTACCACCTATTCAGACAACCAGCCTGGTGTCCTCATTCAGGTATGACCACCATATTCAGCAAAAAATAACACAATTATTATAGATTAATCTCTTGCATTTCGAATAAATCTTAATGAGTTGACCTCTGCAGGTGTTTGAGGGTGAAAGGGCCATGACCAAAGACAACAACCTTTTGGGGAAATTTGAGCTGATTGGACTCCCACCTGCACCCAGAGGGGTTCCTCAGATTGAGGTGACCTTTGATATTGACGCCAACGGCATCATGAACGTGTCTGCGGTTGACAAGAGCACCGGGAAGGAAAACAAGATCACGATCACCAACGACAAAGGTAACCTGAAGAACTTTAACGCTGTATCTTAATTGTGAAATTTGACGTACGATATTCATCTTTATGTTAAATTTTTAAAAATCCATCAGGTCGCTTGAGCAAGGAGGACATTGAGCGTATGGTCCAGGAAGCAGATAAGTACAAGGCTGAGGATGATGTGCAGAGGGAGAAGGTGTCTGCCAAGAATGGTCTTGAGTCTTATGCCTTCAACATAAAGTCCACTGTGGAAGACGAGAAGCTGAAGGACAAGATCAGCGACGAGGACAAGCAGAAGATTGTGGAGAAGTGTAAAGAAGTCATCAGCTGGCTGGATGGGAACCAGGTGTGAATAAGAAGTCTTGTGGTTGTAGACTTAGTCGGCATTGGTGTTAAAAAAAAAAAAAAAAAAGTTGGGCTGACTGATTAACTTCCCCTTCTTTTCCCAGTCTGCAGAAAAAGAGGAGTTTGAGCATCAGCAGAAGGAGTTGGAGAAGGTGTGTAACCCCATCATGACCAAGCTGTACCAAACTGCAGGGGGAGTGCCAGGCGGGATGCCCGGTGGAATGCCAGGGGGGATGCCAGGCGGCTTCAGCGGAGCTGGTGGCGCACCTGGAGGAGGGGGATCCTCCGGCCCCACCATCGAGGAGGTTGACTAAACTAGACGTTTACCAAACTTGCATGAGCTTGTTCTCTCCTTTTTTGAGGTTGGTGTGAGGGTTAATCACAGACAATATGTCTGAGTTATCTATAGTTTCCTTCAGAACCATTAAGGACAGGCTCTTTGGGATCGTATTGAGGATGTCTGAACCTAAGGCTTACGGCAACACTTCCACTGTGGCTTTTCTGGTAGGCGGGCTTTTCAAGCAACTGTGTTACATCCAGTAATGTTTGTATGACCACGGTGTGTTATTCTTTGTTCCCAATACGTTGCAAAATAAAGTTTGTTATTTTTAAACTTTGAACTGACTCTTTATATCATCTTAATTATAAAAGCATTTTATTATATATATATTGTACACAACATCTGCTCTACATTTCTTTTCAGAAATTATGTAAATATTAAAGATACTGAGGAATGTTTACCTGGTTATGAAACATTCTCACTTTGATACTGATTCATGTGACCTTTGTAAGAAAAGACAAGAAGATTGACTACAACATTGTGCACCTCTTCTGAAAGTTGTATTAATAATACAATACAGACACCATTTTTCTTTCTCGTTTATTTTGCTTAGTCATGTTAACCGGAAGTAGTTGGAAAGTTCATAGGAGTATTGGTTCTTCTCGGCCATATCTCATGGACCAGTGCTGCTGTGTGTCAACGTCTTTGGCAGGTCAGCGTGAGTTAACGTTTCTTGGGCATTCGTGCATCCGGTAGGCACACATGTAGAAGATACCTAGAAGAGAATAATCAGATGAATGATATGAACATAAGAATGAAGCACACCTGTGTTTTCCTTCTAGTTAATGAGGTAGGATGCATACCTGAGAAGAATGTAAGCACCACTGACACCCAGCCCATTATATAGGACCAGGAGAATCGCCAGCTGCCATAGCGTTTACCATAGTAGTTCACTGTCACTCCGGTGTAGACGGCCATGGCCAGCAACACAAAGAAGCCTACGCCAGATAAGATCATGAGGTTTAGCTGAAGTGTTGCACTACATCAGAGAGGCTTGCATGACACCTTAGTGGAGAAGCTTACAGGAGATGAAGAAGAGGATGCCGGCTGCAAATGTCTTGTCAAACCCGTCAAAGGAGGAGTAGTGGATGAAGGCCATGACGCCGATCACAATGCCAATGAAACAAGCCAGCAGGGAAAGAATCATGAAGGCCCGAGTGGCATCCCAGTACGCTGTGGGTGAGGGGAGACGAAACCAGACATAAAAAGCATATCCAGGACTAAATGAAGAATTAATGTCTCTTAACCTGTGTAGTTTGTCATTTTCAGTGTTATTCGTGGTTTCTTCATCTAGAGGAGACGGCTCTAGTTTGCCATCTAGTGTTTGGGAATGGATTTGCACCTGTGATTAATTAAACGTATGTCTTAAAATGACTTATTTTACCTAATGTTTGTGATATATGACTGGTGCAAATGAAACTATTCCTTAGTGACAAACATAACCTGTACACTATATGTAATACAGTATTGATCAGGATTAGTATGAAGTTCACAGACTGTCAGCAAACTAATGAATAAAAATGAGGATCTGCCAGTGGACATGCAGAGGAAGACAGAGAGTCTTACCGATGCTGTCTGTGTGTGTCATGCATTTCCCGGGCACACAATACCGCCACAGGCCCTGATGCATGTAATTGCTGGAGTGGCGGTACTGCATCCAGTAGTCAGTTGCCGTGGAGACAATGAGGAGTATGTTCCCGACTCCGGCGCAGAACAAACCACCTCCCATGAAGCTATACATCCTGCAAAAAAAAAACACTGACTGACACACCAAGAGAAAACAGCAGGTCAGGGACTCGCAAACATCTGTCCCCCTGCTCTAAAGCAGGCACTTCCTGTTACAGACACTGAACATGAATAAAACAATATTTAAATACATTCAGCGGGATGCCACAAATGTTGTACTGGAAGCTTGACATATCTGATTATAGAAACAGTTCTCATTAGGCAATGACACGGAGGGAGTTTACATTGTGAACAAGCAGCCAGCTCAGTCTGACAGTCATTAACCTGCCAGACCGAGAGGTGAGTCCATCTTTAAAAACCTTTTTCAAAACCACAGAAATGTATTTTTTTATTTATAGCAAGACTACCGGGTTTCCAAAGATATCTTACATGTAATGCTGAACTATGGGGAAAAGCGCATAGAATGATTAACAACATATCTAGAATCATTTTTTTTTTTCAAATTCAATTCTGCATCTATAAACGAATGCCATCTTGGGTTTCAATAGTTCATAAAAAAACTGAGTTTTCCCAAACGCCAAGCTACTTAAAACAATAATGTAAGGGAAATTTGGAGTTCAAGGAGGTTAACTACCAATCGTAAGAATGAAGAAAGATCACTTTTAACCATTTTAACATGCAAAAGTCTGCACACACATACATCACTGCACACAAATGTTTTGACGTTCATGAACCTACCTTTATCTTTCTTTCCTCAGAAAAAGTCAGAGATTCCAATATTTCGGGGTTATCAAAGCACAGAGGAGCCCAATATTGCGCAGGGAAGGCAGGAAAGTTTTGTTTGTGTGTAGGAAACCAAGCGAACAAACGGGCTGATGGAACAATGGAGCATGCTGAGCCACAACCAATCACAGAGGATGAGTTTTGTGTTTTAGGGAATTTGCTGAAAATACAAAATTGTCAAAGCGCTGCACACAACTCAGTAATACTGATGACACGGGGCTTTTAATTCAAAATGCAGCACAACCACACACAGCAAACCCATGGCCTGCAATAGGCTTCCCCATGGCCATGGCTGGAAAAGTGCATTTAACGGAGAAAAAAAAAACTGATCCCATTTTGATTTGTTTTAATTGATGTTGCTTTACCATTCGCATAATAGACAGCAGGGTTTACCCGAAACACATTTTAAGTCAAAATAAATCAAAAATCTGGTCATTTCTGCCTTAAAGCAATTCTCTGTACCACCTTGTGAACAAATTATTACAATTCAAGTTGTGCAATGTGTTCATTATACATTAAATCAATCATTTTCAGGCATGTGGTATAAAATGATTAAGCTACCACGGCAGCTGCCATGACCGAAGTGTGCTTTTAATATCTTTCCATCCCTCACATTAACAATGGAAAGACAAATTGAAGGTTCATTCATTAATGTTACATTAGTCTCAAACTTCTTATTACAGATGAAAAAAAAACAAAAAAAACTGCTCAAACACCTATAAAATAAAACATGTTATAGTGAACTTGAACACAACCAGCAGCGCACATTCACAGGACAAGATGTGTGTAGTTGACGTGACAGAAGGGAGCATGATGAGCTGGATGAATATGGTTTGTTCAATAAAAGTGTTGCAGCACCTCGTAGAGAGAGTGGGAGTTGAAAGAGACCCGTGGGTGAGAAATGAAGTCTCTTTTTTGATGGTGTAGCAAACTGAGAGGCGTTTAAAGTGTAAGCAATGGTGGGGCGACTACCGACGTTACAGTCTCACCAAGGCGACAATCCCATCTGGGTACATAACCACCTCAATTTGCTTTTGTTCTGCTCCATTTTCCGTTTTGAATGCGCCGTCAGTTTGGGGAGCCGTGTTTGCCCAATTACACCACGTTGTCCTGCCGCTCTCTTGTGAGGTCGAAACATCCTTCCAATAAGATGTTCGAGATCTCGGAAGCCTGTTCTTGACTAGCCAACGACCGAGTAACACACAAGAAGATCAAATTGGGCCCAATGTCCCCCCTAAGGCCTTAAACCCTGAACCCTCAGGGACTTACTGATGTCACCGGGTAGATGGTTGAGTGTGAGAGACTGGGCTTGGCATGGTGTAAATACTAATGGGACAGCAAAATATGATGTACAATTGTGGGTATTTATCTTGCACTTTTTACTCCCCTGATTTCAACGTCTTGCAGGCTCTTTCCTCACGAGACGAGAGGTTATTTAAAATAATCTATTTACTCGTTTTTTTCTCAAAACAGCTTCAATGACAAAAGTGAAAGATTTGATGAATAAATAAATAATTACCCTCTGATTTCATGTATTTGTATGCTCCACCTTTAATCCTTAAAGTTTCTGAATACATGTAATTTGCCAGACTGAGCACCCGTGTGCCATCCTCTTTGTTTACCTTTTTTCTTTTTACGTCCACGAGTGTTTAACGTCACATTGCAATAAATTGTGGGCAATTCCCTCGGGCAAAGTCTGCATCCAATGCCGACTTACGCAACGGGTTCATAAAGGGCTCAAAATATCTGTGAGAGAGCCCTCGAACACTTGAGAATGACAATGGGACAGAACTAAAAAATAACGGATTTTGAAAAGTCCGTAAATCTGTGAGTGTGGAGAAATCGAGATTGGGCCAATAACTTCTGCCAACTACGAGCACGTGGTTCCAAAAGTATCAGGCAAATAACTAATCAAATTGCAGGTAATCAGCTTCGTCTAGATTCAAATTCGTGCCATCTGCTTTGGGCATGCACATTGTTGTTTTCACTCTCACAGCACTTCTCAGAGATGCTGTATGGCTATAGGGCATTTAATACACCATGATATCAGCAGCAACCAAGAGCTTATGGTACGCATCAATCCAGAATTACATATATTTCCAAATTACTCAGTAAAGTACATGTTTTTCTGCTGCCAGCAGGTGGCGCATTGCACTAAATTGACACAGTTCTTAGTAAACTCAATATACTTTGAATTCCCAGGACAATATACAGATACAGACATACGCATGTAAACTATAAGCTATAGAGACACACTTTACTGTTACTAGGCTTTACGATGCAGATTGCAAATTGTTACCATAAACTGCATATACAGGGCTTTGGTGCAAATAGCGTAAGAATACAATTAACTTTATGTACAGAAGTGGGTTCTTGTTGAAAGTATATTTCTGCCTTCAAATGGGGTTGTGTTCATCGTGCCTAACCAGTAAAATAGACCTTCCGCACAACGCTCTCAACATCATGTAAACAACATCAGTTCCTTGGAAGCTTTTACGACCACTGTTCAGAAAAGATTAATATCCGCTCATGGCAAGTTAAGTGTTATTAGTAACGCCTGTCTGTTCCTGCTAGGACAAGTCTAAATGTTACACCTGACGTTTACTTTCTATTGTTACTGACACAACTACCTGCTTCTGGTGAGGATTTCAGAGTCAGACTAAAAGCTTGAAACTTCAAATATCAGTGGATGGTCCGAAATACGTTGCATCAAATTCCACAAAAAGTGCTGCAGCTTTAAGTTCTGGAGGGTTTACTGATAACAGACACAATACAGCACATGTAATGTGGGTCACTGAGCGTCACAGTCACCATGTGTGTCTCCTTTATGGCCACTAGATGGGGACTTTTATTCAGTCGTACAGTAACGACTGAATCTCTAGTTGGATTTTGACTCACATGAATGGGTTTGTTGCCAGTGTGCCACGATGGGATGGAAGAATCACGATCTTAATTCACCGTGAGATTCTGACTTTAGTCCTGATTATGTTTTTTTCCCCTGCGCAGCCATATCATCTTCATATTTGACCCCAAATCCATTTCCGTCATCAGTCATCTCTGATCCACAATGCTTTACATACTTATCTGTCCTTTTAAATTGAGATCTAAAACATTTTGTATTTTATTAAATTGTATTTGGGACATACTTTAGCTTAGTTTTCACTTTTCCTTGTGTTGTTGCATTGCCTTGTATGTTGGATGCATTTTCATGTTTTATGTAAAGCATTTTGAATTGTGTTGTTGTCAAGGGGGATTTACAAATAATCTCCCTTCCATAAGGATAATGACACCAGCAGCTCCTGCTTAGTTTATTGATCCTACAGAGTCAGATACAGATGAACACCTGTAGAGCAGGTAGGGATACACTTAGCTCAGGATAATCCCCTACTGGCACGGGGCTTTAGCTAATAGGGTAATGTTATCCTGGAAGTGTCGATGTTTAGGCATGGTTTCTCTAATTCAATATTGGTCAGGTTTGAATTCGTACCACTAGTGTTTTACGGATTAGTTTTGCCTTATATTTTGATTTACGGACACCCCGGGGGGGTCTGAGATCCACCCACCATATCTCACAAGATCATGCGGTAAACACTGCTTATATTGTGACTTCCCTTTCCACTAGAACGCTGTTTTCAAAATTCATCTGCTGAAGAGGGTTTGAGTTTAAGACGTGTAGCTGATTTTGCTCATAAATCACAACCTGTTTGGGGACCAATCGTGGTAGAGAGTACTTTTATATCTTCTGTCTTAAAAAGTGTCCGGAGGAGATCTTTAAAGTAAGTACGTAATAAATTGCAGTTAAAATACATTGATTTAAGGAAATACGTTTATATAGCAAAAGAAAAAAAAAATAATCTTCCTTTTGATTCAGTGGAGTACATTTGTGAACATATGAGAAGTGGCCTCAGTCACAGACTGTGGCTATCCGTGTGTGTGTGTGTGTGTGTGTGTGTGTGGGTGTGGGGAGGAGGGGGTGTGTGTAAACCACAGAGACCTTAATCCATGCTACAGGCCTAAAAGCATAAAATTGTAGAACCCTTCTAAATTGCATCGGATTACCATTATCCTTCTCCTAGCCTGGACCCAGTGAGTATTGCCAGAAGCAGAGGAGTCCAACTCACTTTCCACATCATCCAACTGCCAAAACACTGTACTTAAACCAATGAGATCTGCACAAAAGAGCTGTGACGGTATAGGCAAGAAGAAAGCCTTTTTATATCCCATCATACTTTCACATTTCAAGAATGTTCACAGGCAGGTGAAGGTCACCTCTTTTCATTAAGTCATATTCACAAACATAGCATTTCGAAAATTCTGCAATCTGAAGACGGCATCAAATCATCCGCAGTAGCTTGTATCAGAAGAGCCGTTTTACTGGAACACGAGATAAACCCCTCAGAGACGGCTCTGATGGAAAAATGTGAGCTCGCGCCTCGGTCTTATTTTTTCCCCCTTTTCTCTCCATCTTCTCTTCATAATCCTGTAAGTCATCTAAATTATCCAACACACATACACCTAGTGTCATATCATAAAGAAATATATTTTGTTCACTTTGCTCAAATGGTTTCTAGGCAGGCCTACTAGAATTATTTCTGGATCAATTTAAAGTGTGTGTGTCAGTATTTTCCAAATACAATTCAAACAAGATTTCTATTAACCGGCTACGTCAACATGACTAAGAGTCACACTTGTAGTTCTAAGAGGCTGTACTTAGGCATGGCTGTGCTTTGTGCTCAATGTTAACATCAGCATGCTATAGACTAACAATACACTAACCATAGGCTGTATATAAGAAGTGGACATGGTCACTATGACGTCACCCATTGTTTCCAAACTGCCGGTATGAAGCTTAGAGTTTGGCATTGTGGCCATCACCATATTTTTTCTGTCAAATTACTAATGTGCACACAAATCAGATTATGATTATGTGGCAGGTCCAAAACCAATTGGAAAAAAAATATGTTTTTGATGATGATGGTACAAGATGAAAGGAAAAAGAAAAAGATCACCAAAGTAACAGTTCAGGGGACATGAGTGGCTCTGCCAAATTTCATGGCAAACAATTTTATAGATTTTGAGAAATATCAGTCTGGACCAAAGTGTTGGAGCAAACCAAAGGGCCGACTGACATTGCCAGGCATAGAGCTATGGTGCAAGCGTGGCAAAAAAAATGCTTTCGCCCTCCATAATATTCTGTTTAATTCAGACACGCACAGAATCATTTTTTTGTAATAAATGTTTTATTGATCAGTTTAAAAATAATAATTAATCTTGACAGAGCTAACACACTGGTGATCTACAGGGATACCACAGTACACAGTCACACAGCAATGAGAGATAAAAAGAGAAACACACAAACACTACATCATGCACTGACACACACTCACACACAAACACACTCTCACGATGGTTAATCACCACATGTCCGGCCTTGTGTCTTCTCCAGTTTTTCGACACACACACACACACACACACACACACCACCATCATCATCATCATGGATTCATTGTCAGGAGTAAACAGAATATACATTCATTAATCTGCTGTACAATAATGCAATGGTTCCATGAACTTCCCAATGCCTAAAAATACAGTATTTTTTAAACCCCAGATTAATTTCTGATAATACATCATCTGATCACATTTTTAAAAAAATTGCAAAGATGACTATATACATGGAGAAAGGGTGAAGAGTAAGATAACATTATTACGATACAACTAAAATAGTTTGTGAAAAGGCAGATGGCAAGCCTTGACACTTTCCCTTTAGTCTGCAGTTTTTCATGAGATACCATGGCAACAGATTGATGGTTTGCAAAGACAGGAAACCGTGGAGGAAAAGAGGATGTCATGTCATCGGCGTCCGTCTACATTAGGTTCTGGAAAAAAACACAGCATTGAAACAATGCAAGAGTCTGAGAGTTACATTTAAATACAGGGTACAAACAGAAACATGGAGATTAATAAACAGTATAGCGCCTGACCAGTACTGAATTTTTATATGCCAATATCAATATTTTAGGGATATTTTCTTTTCTCTATTCTTTAAAAAAAATGCATACTTTCTAACCACCTGTTTTCATGCACATTTTCAATTTCAAATTTTTTTTTTCTTCTTAGCTGAAGTGGAAAAGTTGGTGTATTGATAAAAACAAAGCATGTAACTCGTACGACGACATATTAGAGCCATTGTAGGTAAAAAATAATGATAATTATGGAGCCGGTGGTGTGGGGGAAGAGTCGGTGAAAAGAACTCAGAATTTTTCAGTTTTTTGTGGGAATATTACCCTGTTCCCCCAGCTCCGTATTTCCTTTTTTTCCTTTTTACCTACAATGGCCATAATACACCGTCGTAGACTTAAACATCCACTGAAGTTTGAAGCCTTGACTCATGACTCATTACAGTCGCCACTCTCTCTCATTGAGCAAACAAAGGCCATCCACAGCCATCTTTCAAGCCAACAGGAAGTGAGTTGCATTCTCAAAGGACAGAATTTGAATAGACTACTTTAACGATTTACTTAATCTTTATCTATCAAAGCATATATATTTAAACAAATCTGCATGTTGTACAGATTGAAAAGGTTTCTGAGGCAAATTTGTGATATTGAGCTATACTAATAAAATTGAATTGAAAATTAAATATTCTTTTTTTAAAACCACACTTATGGCCATTCATACATACTTGCACAGAAGAAAACTTGAGGAGCACCCAAACTCAGACTTTGTGACTCTATGTTAGAGAACTACTTTTTGCCCCAAATCCAGGGGAAACGTATAGCATGTACTGTCTCAAGGAATCCGACAAGCAGCTCAAATTGCCCTCAGTTTACTGTTGAACTGACTGTGACCCACACTATGCAGACACAATGTTCGTTCAGCATTCCTACTGTAAGTCTAAACATACCTCATCTCTCCTCCGGCCAGCGGTGGAGGGTCGTGAAAGGACTCCTCCACCCAGGGATCCGTAGCCTGACATCTGGACCTGGGGCAGAAAACTGGGCTGTCCGTATGGGATTACATTCTCATCTGTGGATGACAAACAAATCACTCCAAGTTACAGCTGTATTTATATAGGTTAAACCCTAAGTGATGGAGCAGACTGAAAACAGACCCCCTGCTACTAAAAGCAGAGCTACTACTATGGCATAATAAATGTGCATACACGGGTGGCAGTTGGTTCTTTCTAAGCTCAAAGGGATTTGTATGAAGCATCACAATAAGATTAAAACACATCTATTTGGGTTCCAGCTGTTTAAGCAAAAGGCATGTGCTGCTGGCACAGAAATTGTTCTTTTATCATCTATTGTTAACAGAAACAGAATGATGCTACACAGGTGAGTATCACATATTGTTCTTACCCTGTGATAACAACTTTGTAGTTCCTCTCCTTTGGGGTGAGAAATGTTCTCCCCTCTTCTGAAGAGTTGGCGAGTCACTTCCCTCTTTTCTTTCACTGTCTGTTCGGTTGCGGCTCAAAACATCAGCCAAGAGCTGCAAGGAGTCATCTGTAGGGGGAAGGGCTGGTGGAGGGGGAAGTTCTGCATATGATTGAAATAGTGATTATAAACTACAGACAGAAATACCGTTCTAAAAGGAATGGTTTGCCATTAAAAAAAAAAAAGCTTATTTGCTTTCTTTCTAAGGGTTAAATGTGAACATTGATACCACTTGAAATCCTGTGTGTTAAATACCAAGCTGCAGCCAGCCGTCGGTTAGCTTAGCTCAGCATAAAGACTGTAAACGGGGAACAGTTTGCCTGGGTCTGTCCAAAAGTAACAAAGTTCACCTAATAGCACCTCTAAAGCGCACTGATTAACATATTATATCTTGTTTCTATAGTCAGTACAAAAGCCGCAGAGCATAAACATCAATGGGCCGTTTTATAGGGGGTTATGTGCCAAGCTAGTTCTTCTGGCTATTAACAATTGCCAGGCAACCAGTAAAGGATGTTACTGGAAATTAGCAATACCACGGTCTGCTTAAAATGATTAGACCACAATCAATGGAAGCTGAACTTTTCCATAGAACCATGCTGCTAGTGTGGTTTAAAATGCTCATGAATGAATCACATGAATAGTATTATTCCTCTTTCTTTCCCCCCCCCCAAACTAAAACAGAAGTTAAATGAGATACGAGTGTGTCATACCTGCTTGGCTGAGTGGCTCTCGTCTAAGTTGTCCATCCTTGAGTGTTTTCTTCTTACTCCTGGATCTGTGTGCCTGGGCTGCAGGGCTGGACTCGGCAGCTGGCGCAGAAGATTTTCCTGACAAGAAAGCACACTGATGTCATCTTCAGGAAACTTGGAGCAAACTAAAGAACACTGTGCTGCACTTTGAATGAATGTGACATGATTTCCATGTACAACTACTTTCTGCTGGATAACATCATCAACTAAATTATACATGACACTGTGTGGTTGTGCGCTGCCTCTTGGGAAGTCACTTCCGAAGATGGAAGGCTTTAAAAAAGGTGCAATGTGTAAAATATGGCCTGAGTTTAGTTTAAAGCATTCAAAAAATAAACTGACATTAGCAGCGCCAGGTGAAGAATTGACAGTGTTGATGGTATGTCAAAGACGTTTAAGTATTGTGTTAAAGCGATATCTACTGAAGTGAGCATGTAAACCAGCTTCCTCTCTGCTCTCAGTCTAACATGAGTGGACAAGGAAGTAGAGCAGCTTTGAGAGCTTGTCAAGTCACGTTCGAGGTACAGGGTATGTTTTAATAGTTTATTTATTGGATTAAATACAATGAAAAAAACAACTCCTATTTTGGTTTAGGTGATTGTAAATGTAGATTGTATGTACCCAGAATAAGAGGTGAAATGCTGACCCCTGTTTTTTGGAGCATGTGGCCAGATCTTATAAATTGCACTTCTAAACTGAATATGAACGGACCTTTACCGAGGCTTTCCCCCTTCAAATCTTCCGCCCATTGGCTGGTGTGGTAGATCACCCCGGCAACCTGGGCCCTGGTGTTGGTAAACAGATCTGGGTTCGACTGGGAAACCTGGGAGTCCGAGTGGTGACGGGCCAACAGGTCAAAGTGCTGCAGCCGTGGACTGTCGCTGGGCTTGTGCGTGTCTCGCTGGGGGGTCGACATCAGTGTTGCTGCGTAGGACAGCTCGTCTGGTTTGGAGGGCAGGCTGGAGAGTTCCTCCCTGGAAGTGGCCATCAGGTAGGTTCTGGCAGGCAGGGGAGGACACCAGTTGTCATCTTCCTCCCCAGAGCTAGAGGATGGACAGTGAGTAACAGCATGAGTGTGTGTCTCAGAGGAAAAAACACTCAACACTTGAGAAACCTACTTATAAATAATAAATGTAAGTAAAACAAGTTCTCCCAGCCATGCTCGCGGCTCTGTGACGCTGCACAGTGGTGCTTTGAGCGCTAACATCAATGTGAGTTAGTTTAGCATATTAACATGCTAACATTCTTTTATTACCGCTAAACTGAATTTATATTTCAGATATTTGGTCATAAACCAAACCTAATTCAAATTTAGTACCCGATATTGGCCCGAAATGAAAATTTAAAAAGGGGAACTTGCCGATTGTCAACTGGTGTTGCAATGTGGGTGGTACGTGTTACCGGCGTCTGGAGCATCCCTGCTCACCCGTCAGCAGTTGTCCACAGGATGACACGAAATGACGCATTTCACGTCATCTGGTGGACCCTCCGGCGGGTGAGTGGGGAGCTCCGTGCGCCGGCAACACGGAGAGAAGCTGAACATTTGTTCATTTGCACAAACAACAAACTACACCGCTCATTTGCTCAGCGAGACAAAAGCCGGTTGAAAATCAGCAACGTTTTCCTTTCAGGGATCACCCCTTAAATCGGTTTTAGGGGGACTTGAATGTCTGTGCCAAATTGTATGGCAATCTATTTGATATCTAAGTCTGGACCAAATCGATGGACCAACACTGGCATAATCTAAAAGTACTAAATATAAGAAAAGATGTACACAAGTAAAGGAGGAATTCTTTTTTTATTTTATTTAATTATTTTACTATTTCCAAGTTCAATGAAAAGGGGAAGAAACACAGAGTTGGAGAGAACCACCCTTCATGATTTGTGTTGTCACTTCAGTGCCGGCAGGGCCAATTTAATGATGGACGTGTCATTGAAAATGGAAAGTACTAATCCAGACTGTCAGATGGTGGCTAATGTCATTACAAAAGACACGGAACAGTCAGAACAGCCGTCCGATCCCACCCAGTTATGTCCACAATCTATTCTGTCAGAACTAGTTAGAGGAGACACTCCCCTCCGAAACCCCACAGCTCAATCTACTCACTGCCTGCAGACACAACTGTTGTTAATTTGAAAACTCCCCAGACTCCAAACTTCACTCAAGATTTGTTTGACAGCCTTGGCAGAGTTACAGGGCAGGTTTGATATCCATCTGCTTTAACTCTCTCTGTCATGTAGGTGAAGTCAGATGCCTTGATGCTATAAATAAACCGAGTATTAAGACAGTATAAAAAAGTGTTCCTAGAGGAGGATAAAAGGGCATTGAAGTAGAACTTAAAATAAGTCTAAATAAGTCTCACCTGTGTGGCTCTTCCTCTTTGTCGGTCTTTGTGTGACCTCTGTCTTTAATGGCAGGAAGAGGCAGCGACAAAACATCCACCCAGGTGAGAGGAGCTGACCTTGACGAGGACCCAGTGGACCTCTGCTTCACCGGTTTGTCTATAAAACACAAAACACAATGTGTCACATTGTGTACACGGTATAATCACCGTGTTTTTACCATCTCCACCCAGAGCCCAAGGTTGAAGTTGCTGGACGCTTTAAGTGGAAAATATGCTCAAGTACATACAGGCTTTCAAACCCATTGCTTCTCCTTGCTCTGCGTATGAGTGCCTGAAGGACCTTTTTTATATTTTCAAGAGCCCTTTAAGGTTCCTTAGAACTTCTGCATAGTAAACGGATTGAGCCATTGCATGGTTTTACATCCTTGGTTATGGTATGTGAGTAATACCTTTATGTTATACTGTATTTGAGTTATAGCCCCTTACATATAACATAAAAAGGCTTGAAGACAACATTGAAAAGAAACAAAAATACATACATAAATAGGATTAGAGCACCATTAAATCTTCTGTATTATTATTTTAATTCTGTCTAACATATGCCCACGTATACACTACATGAGGCTTTTCTATATCAGAGGCAGGGTGCAATAAGTGCCAGTGTGAAGCTAATGCTGCTTTCAAAAAGAAAGAAGCAGGAGCAAGTCAACATCAACATCTGTTAATTGTGCTAATTCGCCTTCATTAAATCTTCGTTATCAATATGTCACCATTTCCACCTTTCTAGCAATTCACGTGTTTTATGGTGCAAAAATGTTGCATTTTTCTGTTCTGGTTGCTGGTGTATATTATCTGTGTGTTTATAATTTGAAACTGATGAAACAAAAAAGCAGCATGGAGGCTTACATGCTGTATATATCCATGAGAATCAAGCCTACACTTAACAATACTGTTGCAAGTATTGCACTTTCTTTATTATAGTCTGTTTTAACTATGTTTTTAACTATAGTCTGTTTTAACTATGTTTTTAAATATAGTCTGTTTTTAACTATGTTTTTAACTATAGTCTGTTTTAACTATGTTTTTAAATATAGTCTGTTTTTAACTATGTTTTTAACTATAGTCTGTTTTAACTATGTTTTTAAATATAGTCTGCTTTAACTATGTTTTAACTATGTACTATGTACTGGCTCTGTGCACTCTGAGATTCTTATGAATGAAGAGTGCGTTATAAATTAAATTTATTATTATTATTATTATTATTAACCTGCCTATTCTTTGAGTAAGGACATTTTAAATAAACACAATGACCATTGTAATGTTTAGTGGGCATGAAAACTGTGTATCAACATGCATCAAACACAGCTTTCGTCAACAGTAAAACCACAGTTTGGAATCATTGTGCAAAGTGTACTTAACTGCATGTAACCGTGGCAACGATACTCAAGCTTCATGTGATATTACACAGTCACTCCAAGATTAAACTAATTTGGCGTATAAACAAAAAATATAGATGGAGCACAGTTTAAAATCTTCCTTTGTAAAGTTATTCACTGCATGAAATAAAAAAAAAAGTATTATAACCCTCACCGTTGCTTTTCTTATTATACTGGAGCTTGGCATATTCAGACCCAGACTGACCAGACTGGATGGTCCACTGGTCCAGGTCTAGCTCCAGACCCACAAGACCACTGTTTGACAGCACTGGGTTGCTGCTGTACGGGTCCGGACCCTGGTTGTAGGACGTACTGGAGTAGGTGTCGTAGTACGCCAGCAGGTCATCCTCAGCGGCTGTGTTGATGGTGCTGTAGATGGGACTGTCGTTGGACGCCGTGCTGCGTTTCTCTGCCTGGTTCGGGTAGTTCATGATGCCGACTGCTGAACAGCGAAGGTTCATTAACAACAACAATTATATATTCTGTATTCTGAGAGTTATTTCAACAAACATTTAAAGTCAGAGAGTTCTTACTGTTATAATATCTGTCTGAGTCCAGTTTGCCAGAGCAGCAGTTGACAGAGTCTTTGCTGTTATGAGTGAGGTTTGGAGTGGGCCAAGAGTCAGCCAGCCAGGGGTAGTTGCCCATGTTTGATCCTAACAAGCTAGGCCTGGAAATTGATTGAAAAGGTGAGATTATATCGACAATATATCAAATATATTATATCAAATACACAAACATCATCTGAATCAAATCATTATCTTCAGTTTACCCTCCATTGATGATTCCAGATCCTTCACTGTGAGCAAAGCCAACTGAAAAAAGAGCAAACTCTCAGTTATTCATCTGGTTTTACAGCAGAAAATATTTTTGTCCTAAGACACAAAAGATTTACTGGGAAGATAAATAAATACATTTCAAACTGAATTTTTCTCCATTCCAAAAAAGTTTAAGCTTAAGAGTGCAGTTTTAAATCTATATTTTATGAAGATATACCAATGACCTACATAAACACATCTATATACATTATGCCTGCAATACATAAAAATGCAAATGTTATTTGATGAATCGATGAAGCGGTTTCTTAAATAAGTCTGTGGCATCTCAATAAACAAGATGATAATATATTCCATACTAAAATGTGAAACAATACAATATTTGGTCATTTGTGTGGCAATAATAGTCACTGTGAAATATTTATGGGAAAATCAAATTCCATGTTTTTCCTTAAAGCTTTGGACCATCCATGGAGTATTGAGTAAACAACTGATGTGTTTCCATGTTAATGTGCCAAAGGGCATCATAATCTAAACTAAATTGCATATAGTGGTTACTGTTTACATATGCTTCAGTGTGTCTTCAGTGTTTTACTTAATTCCTGCCATGAAAACTGCCCATTGGGGATAAATACATTTTAATTAACTGAATTTGCAGTGCAAGTGCGTACAAACTAAAATTGAAAACATTCATCACCGCTGGAGCTATATCCTCCCAGCGGTCTATTAAGAACTTGTCACCTAAAAGCTGACAGTTTGCTGACGTTTTTTTCTCTGTAACTTCTCCTTTTTATATTGAAAAAGGTGTAGAGGGCATGTCATTGTAGCCTTTTCTACTTTTTGCTACAGTTCTTTCTTAAAAAGGAGAAATCTTCCTGACATCAAAAATCTAAAGCTGCTGGAAAAACTCCACAAATGTCAAATTCCAGAAACGCAACTTACTGATATTTTCCAGTTAATACTTTGAACATCCAACACCTGTCATGATGCTATAACTTAGTTAAGAAAGTACAAGTCAAAGTTTTTCCCCACGTACCTGCTGGTGTGTATGCGAAGGACGTGGTGTAGTGTCCCAGCTGCTTCCTCCTGCGGTGTCGACAGTAAAGCCAACCACTGAAGCCCATCAGCACCAACCACGCGGCCACGCCGAGACCTGCGATGAAGGCCGGCTGCCGGACGACGTTTGTGATCTGCTCCGTTATGCTGAGGTTGCCGCCTTTCTTCACAGGCGTCTTGCCCAGAGGGAGAGCTGAAAGAAATGTAGTAAAGAAGACATTGTGGAGACTTGCTCTTTATTGTGTTTTTATGCCATGCTGTAGGAGGTTGTTTAACAACGATCTGGGGACGGATTGAGGCGAACATTCCACTTTCTTGTCGAGAGTTGGATGAGAGGATCGATATGTTCGTTAGTTTAATGTGTAGCTGCTGTTTAGCTTAGCTTAGTGACTGGAAACAGGGGGAAACGGCTAGCCTTACTCTGTCCAAAAGACACGTTTGTGTTACCTGAAAAAACGACAACAACAACGATGTGTCACTAGGCTTGTGGCACAGTGCCCTCTGTAAAATCAAAACTTTTTAATTGATTTTTCAATTTGTTTTTTTGCATGGGTTAATCAAACAGGATACAAAATGTTAATTAGTGAGATTTAGAAGTACCTCTGGACAAAGCCAGCTAGCTGTTTCCAGGCTTTATGCTGAGCTAAGCTAACTGGCTGTGGCTTCATATGTACAGCAAAGACATGAAAGTGGAATCAATTCTCTCATAAGCATGTTTCCCAAAAATGTCACATTTTCCTCTAAAAAAAAACTCAGAAAACACTGAATACAACTCACCTACTCTGGGCTACAACTAGCTGACGAGACTTTAAACACAGCTCTAGCACTGTGAATTCCTTACTATGTACACTCAGAACATCAGTGTTGACGATGCCACTGCTGTAAAGACATTCTCACAGCATACAGTAATCAACCTTCCACATACAGATTTACTTTGTCTTAAACTGAGCCCGCTGAGAGCATGTCTTGCCATATATCAATCTGTAATGGCTGTAACAGTTTGAGTGACTCACTGAGAAGCAGGCTGACAGGTGGGCTTTGAGCGCCCACACCCAGACTGGTGACAGCAGCCACCACCACGGAGTAGCGGACGTCAGGCAACAGGCCTGTCAGCAAGATGGACAGAACCGCTCCATCCACTGTTCGGTTTATCTGGCTTTCCGGCTCCGTGCTGCTGCCCAGACACCAGACCTGATCCACACCAGACATGGAGGGGTTAATGTTTGAATCTTAAAAACATGAAAACACATAAAGACAACTCCTGTGACTAAATGTGACCCGTTATTGTAATAAGACACACTATGATAATAGCGTGCTTTACATTTTCTGGCATTGAAGCTTTATCTGGTAGCACGCAGCGGAGAATGACAGCGAAGATACATCAGGGATAAGAGAAAGAGAAAGGGATGTCAATGCAATGACAGTTAAAAGCCAGATTTAAAATCCTGGTGTTGCAAGTGCACGTGCCTCTAGGTATTCAGTTTATGTGTTGAACGTGTTACTCTCCAATGAAAGATCATGCGTGTTTGATATTTGACAAAAATGTTGTAGATATAAGACATTCTAATTTTTTTTCTGTAAAAGTAACATTAAATGTTACAATACTTTATACAATACTTTTTTTTGTTGTTGCTGTCACTTTTCTTCATGAATTCAAGATAATAATTGGGGTGAAGTATTCCTTTAATGTCATATTTTAAAACAGCTTTGCAAATTCCATCCATCCATCCATTCATTCATTCTCCAAACCACTTATCCTATCCAGGGGCGCTGGAGCCGATCCCAGCTGACATTGGGCGAAGGCAGCGTTCACGAGTCGCCAGTTTATCGCAGGGCACATATGTGACCGTTCACGCTCACATTCACACCTAAGGGCTATTTAGAGTCTCCAATTAACCTGAGCTACAGCCTTGGACTGTGGGAGGAAGCCGGAGAACCCGGAGGGAACCCACACTGCCACGGGGAGAAAATGCAAACTCCACACAGAAGGACCGCCCGGGATCGAACCCCGGCCCCTCTTGCTGTGAGGTGCTAGCCACTACACCACTGTGCAGCCCTGATAAACAACTAATTACAACTTATTTTGAAGGTTTTCTTGGCTAATGTGCATCAGATACTGGTCATACCAGACCAAGTTGTGCTGAGTGTATCAAACTGTAATTTTCCGAGCATTTTACTGCTTATGAATTGAACTTTTTATTTTGAGACGAGGAATGTCTTCTGTTCAGTCTTGCTTTAAACATACTATACAAAATCAACAGCAAAATGTATTTAATGTTTCAAAATAAAAGACCTCATGCAGAATGTTAGTAGGGTTTTGATGTTGCAGCTGTTCAAGATGGAGCTAATTTTAACTACTTTGTACACTGTTGGCTAAACTAATTAACAACTATGGATCATACACTTATAAAATGATTATACAGTTTGTTTTGTAGATAAATCTTTATCTAGAACTTACCAACTAATAAATACAGTGGACTCAAAATGAAATATTTTCCTCAGTACAGCACTTGAGTAAATGTTCTTACTGTAGATACCTTACACCTGCGGTATAATCTGCATAATCTACAAGGAATCAACTTCTTAAATCAATCAAGTCTTTGTGATGAGAATGTATCCTGTTACACTTTAATGCCAACTCAACATTTGATTTTTAACATTTAAGCCACAGGGGGGCTTATACAAAACATTGTGTGCGTTTTCAGCAAATTGAATGTGAAAGGGGATTAAGTGTGATCCTTGCCTTCAGCTGATGAGCCTCTCACACACACAAACGGATCTGGGATTTCATGATCAGACTTGTGTGGTTTTCTCACCAACTTTCTACACGGCGACGCAGATGGGAAGAATAAATCAAAACAATAGAACAGCGAGTTCATTTTTTTCTTTGTTCGAATAGCAGCCAGATGATTAGTAATCAGTGTTGTGCTCATACTAAGAGACAGATAATCAGAACTCCATGTTTTTTCACGGAGCAAACAGATGACAGGAACAGTGAGTGTTCAATCTGATGACCAAATTCAGTCTCTTTCGTCAGCAGCCGTGCATGTACCGTTAGCAGATAAGAGGCATGAGTAATTACTAATTGTTAATTAAAATCAGTGTTTTTCATAATGAGTATCTACACAGCAAATTTGGACAACACTGAGTAGTAAGTGCGTGAAAATATCATGGACTCTCTGGATGGACGTTTAGTTTCACTTTATATAAATATCACGGGTTGACAAAGTAGCTTTCCGAGTAGGTTAATAATAACTTACAGAAACAATGTGTGTAATAGCCCACCCCCCTTTCTGTTACTCTTTCTCAAACACACACACGCACCAACACACACAGCTAGAGCCTCAGTCTGTATGTTGACAAAAGTTATATAGAAAGTTGATTATATTTAAAACGCCAACTTATTCAATTATTAATCACTTCATTCAAATTGAAGATTCTGTTTCGAGGATTTAGTTAAATTTTTTGGGTGATGACGTCATAGAATATGACGACAGATGTTGGAAGCTTCATTCAAAAACTTCAATAGAAGCTATGAATGTAAAAAAAAAAAAATTACATTCATTACAACGGGCCCGATATCACAAATTTTCCTCATGCGTTACAATTTCGACAGCATACGAAACTGTGTCCTTCGGCCCTCAATTCAGATAAGGAAAAACTCTCTAAAAAACTCTAAAAACCTTGGGAAGAAGGTCTCAGTCTCACCTTGTACTCTCGAATGATGTTGCTCTGAGTATTATGAGGCGGAGGCTCCCAGGACACGCTGATACTGGAGCTGTTGGTGAGCTGGACCACTGAAACGGCCTGTGGTGGTGCACTTAAAACTGCAGAATGAGATAACAAGGAAATAAGTTTTATGGTAACGCTCTATTTTACAGGTCCATAACTTCCTGATAATTTTCTAATTACGTCCAAGAGGTTTCCTTGAAAGAACTATGTAATTTGCTACTTTTCTCCAGTGTCCTCGAAAGAAAGGCTCAGTTTAAATCCAATTAATAATTCATCCATCATTGGAAACTTCATTCTCAATGTCACATTTATGCATGTTCAGCTGACCCATTACTCTTGCAAATGAAATAAAGTGTAACAATTAGACTTCGTCTCTGTATGACTGACCAAATCACATAGTTAGTTCAAGGAAACCTTTTGGAAAGTAATGAGAACAGATTAGTTAATTATGGACCATAAACACATGTGTTACCCATTGTAGTTTGTAGAATTCCTTTAAGGACAGTAATATCAACTGTTTCTCTAATAATTCCTCAGATTTACGTGATAATTACAGTCCTATTCTATTGACAAAGTTATTGATAAGCATTTCTTACCCTCCTCAGGCATGTGCAGAAGAACCATGAGGCTGTCATGTCCCTGTAACTCATTGAAGTAAGGGCGTATCTTGACCTCGTACTCTGTACTGCTGTACAGATCTACTAAGATGATGCTGTGGTCAGAAGTGGCCTCCATATCCTGGACCAACCAGGAGCTGCCGATAGTCCGGTAAAATATTCGATAACCCTGAACGTAGCGAGACTGAAGGGTGACCTGGGAACAGAGTTTCACATTTACATCAGTAATGAAAAGCAGAACCAGCTGTGTTTGTACTTCAAGTCAATCTGTTTGTGTCACGTAATGTTTGAGGGAGTTTTTGAAGTTCATGTTTGGAGATTAGCGTGACCTCTTCACTCTGAAAGCCGACTTTGAAAAGTAGACTTTTTCATCAGCCAAGTAGTCAACTCACAGTCCAAGAAATCCTGGCGCTGGTAGGAGAGAGAACCACAGGCTTCTGCAGGTAGACAGACACTTCTCCTAACTCTCGCTGCACCTGTCTGTGGTCCACACCCTGTTCTGTCGGACTCCCATCTGAAACAACAAAGAAATACAGTCAGTCCGGGCCCAAAAAAACCCAGCTGAATAGCAACTATTCAGCAAAAAAAAAAAGAAGCTTTTTGATGAAATTCAACATTGCTCAAGGCAGAAGAGCTTCCCACTGAGCAAGCAATTAGTTTTGAGATTGCACATGAAAAGCAAGTTTTTCTAAACCATGTAGCTCATTATCTTGGTGCCTCAGTATCTGATTTATTTCTTTAGAAATATAAACTGATATCAAGATTGTACAATGGGACTCTTATTACACAAGAGTGTAATCAGAAAAAGATGAGTTTTTGCTTATATAACTTACCCTGCGTCCTGACAGGCTCAGAGATCGGGCTGGGGTCGCTGAGGCCATAAGAGTTGACCGCTCGGACTATGAAGAGATAAACAGTGTTGGGGAAGAGTCCCACAACTGTGTGCCTCTCCTGCCTCACATGGTCCGCCACCGTTTGCCAGGTGCTGCCCACTGATTGGCTGAAGGAAAGGAAATCAAAACATTTCTTAAAAGCGTTTTCTTGTGATAATGGTTTAACTATACCACTGTTGTCAGATTAAACGACTGAATTTGATAATTATTTATTAAAGATTTAGGGGAAAGTAAGATGCTATTATCATAGTTAAAAGGTCAAGATCTTAATCAGGGGGATGTTAGAACACAGTTTCAATAGTCAAATGTGCTGATCTCTGTTTGAACATTGTTTTAAATCTGACTTATCCGGTAGATCACATATACAGTGATACTACAACTGGTTACTTTTATTAAGATATAAAGACATTTGTTGGAATCTTGTGATTATGAGAAAACAAAGTGTGGTATCCTAATGTATTGAAATAGTTTGGATAAGGAAGGTCTGACACTATTTCTTTTTTTGCTATTAGTTCAAAATTGATAAATTGTTTGGTCAGAAAATTGTAAAAAATGCTGTTCACAAATTCCTGGTGACAATTTTCACATCAGTTCAAATGAATTAAACACAGAAATTAGCCAACTCTCAGATTTGAGAAGGTAGACTATTCACATTTTGTCTTGAATAATTACTTTGATGATGGACTTATCATTTAAACATTGATTGATATCTTAAAAGCAATAGTTTGACATTTTGGGAAATATGCTTATTTACTTATTTGTTTTCTTGCATAGAGTGAGATGAGAAGAGTGGTATTGATTTGCTCATCTAACTCTCTGCAAGAAAATGAACAAAAAATGTCATGGATAGTGTCAGGCATGCAAAGCAATCTCACAAAATGTTGATGGGTCTTAACGGACATTATTGAATGAATAAATACTATATCAGCTGACTTCTTGGATCGATGAGATTCTGTTAATCTAAAAACACGGTTGGTCTCAGTGTGCGGACAGATACAATGACGATATTTATTCCCTCTTTTTAATGTTGCAGGTTATAACGACGGCTTCTGAATGGCCCGACGCTGTGCAGAGACGGGTGACTATCAAACAGCATGAGCACAATTTAACATTTCCCTCAATTCCGTGGAGGGGAAAATGGCGAGGCAATTACAACAAGCAGGCCACAGCATTTTCCTATCATCAGTGTTTCTTCCTCTGCCACCTTTCCCACCAAATGTTCCCCAGAGAAACTGTTTTCCCATTTAAATAGAGTCATCCAGTTTTAAGAAATTGCATCTGTAAATGGGTTTGGAATCAGTGGCTGCTTTTAACATTAATCCCCCTTCAAGATTTCTTCTCTTTTAAATTGGAAACAGAAATGTTAGTGGTGTTATTTACTGTGTAAAATAAGTATAACAGAAAAATACTGGTTTGCACGTCTTTCTTTGTTCCTGCTGAAGCCTGAAAACAAACAATTTGGTGGTGGTGGAGCATGCAGCAGTGAGTGGATCTTCATCATCAGCTCTGCGGGCAAGTCTGCCACAGTGAGCTTTCTTTCTAACTCGATTTGTGTGTGTGTGTGTGTGTGTGTGTGTGTGTGTGTGTGTGTGTGTGTGTGTGTGTGTGTGTGTGTGTGTGTGTACACTCGGCCTGTACCCTCTCTCCTGCTTCTGTAATGAGTGAACTGCCCAACTGGGCTAGCATCCCCTCCTTCCTTTGCCCCAGGACAGGACAGAGCTGTCGCGCTGACCACTGCAGTAATTGTCTCTTCTTTCACTCACTGTCCGTCTCACTAAAGCCTCTGGTTGGTCGTTAGAGCTGCTATGGTTCTCCTCGGGATTGCCACGGCTAAATACTGATGCGGCGAGTGTCACTTAACAGAACTGTCTCTCCCTCAGGCAGAGATGAGTCATGTTCAAACTCTAATGACTCTAAATGAAGAGGACCTCATTAGGTTGGGACAGTCAGAATGCTAACGTATTAAAACAGAAACAGAGAAGGGTGTGAATAGAGTTGAAATAGGTACAGATACTTGCACATAACTTACCCGTAAACATTTACATGTTTGACATTACGGATTAAACAAACAAGATATAAAGTGTTAATTAGTGAGTTTTAGAGCTGCTGGTAGGTGGAATCATGTTTTACCTATGAAAAGAGCTAGGCTAGCTGTTTTCCCCTGTTTCCAGTCTGCATGCTAAGCTAAGCTAAGGCGCTGCAGTAGCTTCATATTTGAAGCTGGACTTCTCAAAATATACTCATGTACATTGAACAGTCCTAAACTGTGTTAGTTCATCCTGTATCAGTGTGTCACCTGAAGGCCTCGATGATGTAGGAGGTAACAGCGGCCCCTCCTTCATGAGGGTTGGACTGCCAGGTGAGGGTGACAGTGTTTTTGGTCACCTCCGTCACTACCGGCTTCTGCGGCGGTCCCGGAAGCTGGATGAACTCCGAAGCTCTGGATACAGAGGAAACTCCATCTTCTGTGGCACAAACAGGAAAACAGCACTGTTAAGCCACAACAATAGAATGATTCTGATCAACATCTTTGCTGAAACTTGAGTGGGTTTTGCCCAGTTGCGGCTACACACTGTACTCTTATGAACAGCGTGTGTAGTTTCTTGAGCGCGGAGGTGTCATGTGAGAGTGACAGAGTGTGAAGTGTAACAGAGAGACAGAGTGTGGAGAGTTTTGGTGTGAGTACCTCTGACAGTCAACATCCCACTCCAGCTCGACTCCCCTGTGGTGCTGGATACCTCACACGTGTACATCCCCGAGTCTGTGTCCTGTTGAACAGCAGTTACCATTTCAGACAGACGTAGAGAAGAAAAGGAAAGAGAACAAATGCTGCAAGCAGTTTTTAGGATGGTTTGGATCCATTTAGAGGACTGAAATAATGTTTAGTTCAAGAATGTCTTCAGTAAAATATATATATTCTCAATCTGTCTGGCAGTAGAGGAGTATACATTTACTCAAGTATTGTGCTTTCTGCATACAATTTGAAGTACTTCCATATTATGCTAATTTGTTATTTTACTCCCCCACATTTCAGAGGGAAATACTACATGTTTTACACCACTACATTTATCTGACAGGTATAGGTAGTAGTTACTTTACAGATTTATTTGTAAGTAGTATAATGTAGCTACAGCATTAACATGATGCTTATAGGTTTATGAATCAAAAAACATAATACTTATAATTATACAAAATCATGCAAGTTAAGTAGGTAAAGCTTTATGTTATCAGTGTAAATTCCAAATAATATCTTTATAACATCCAATCAAATAAGGTTTTTAGCAAATTATGGAGAAAATACTTTTAGGAAGTTATTTGGAAATAAGTGACCTGTAAAATGTTTTAGGGGGCAGCGGAAACAAAGTGGAAACAACACTGATATATTATCACCTCATGACATTAATTTGGCAAACTTCAAATCCAATGACATTAACATTGATTTCGAATCGTGTTTCTGGCCACCTGATGAATGTAATTCCAATACTCACTCTCGTTTTAGCTCTGCTTTTTGTCTCCACCAACTCCTGAGGGAAATATCTGTATCTTTAGCTGCTAAACGCTGCACTATGTTCACCAGCTAGATGCTTGATTTGCCTGCCTGCTGTTTGTTGGTTTTTCACTGCAAACGGCTGCCTGATGTTGATGAGAGCAGTAGAGTGAACAAAACCAAAACATAAAAAGGTGATGAAACCTTAACAATGAGCTGATAGACACCAAAAAACTGAGTAGAGCTTTGGGGAACTGCAGTCGGGTTATAATTCAGCTTTAGGTAAAGGATCTGAATACCTCTTTGACCACTGCTGTCTGGTGGCTTGCCATCCTTCTTATCAAATGTAATCCATGCATACTTGAACTTTCTCAGTATTCTTCACCCGAGTCTCAGCAGCTCTAAAAGCTCCATTGCTACAAACCCTGAGGCACTATTGCACTTGCCCTCCTGTTTACATTAAGACCTGTATATGCTTTCATGCTTCACTGACACCCCTGGTGTTCGCTCCAGCCCTGTCCTGTCCTGTCCTGGCTGAGAGCCAGTCTGCTGGAACCATCATCAGACCATATGAGATCATCCGCCGCAGTGTTGACCTCTGGCTGACAGACAGCACCGCGTGTGGGCAGGTGAACTTCTTTAGATGACTTCAACGGCTGCTAAAATATTGATGGCGGGTAGGGGCATCAGCAGGGTAAATATTTTTAGTCCCTCACTCGTCATCTCCATTCCCTCTCTCTTTTTTCCCCCCCTTGTCATCCCCTTGATGCCACACTAATGCATCTCTTCTGTTCCATTGAGCACATTGGCATGGCAGATTTCCCCAGCCTCAGTGGTGCACTGGACCAAACCGTAATGCTCCAAGTTTGCTGAGCACCATAGCCGGAGAAAGAGGATGAGAGAGGAAGTATACGCATAGGCGGGGCAGCAAATGCAATTAAAAGCCGGTCAGACGATTAATCATCTATCGCCAGTCAATTAACGAAAACGATGCTGCTTTAGCTCCGTCCTGCGTGCACTCGCTGACCTCCAGGCGGGGTTATAGCACAAAGGGGCTGCGGACTGCTCTTCCATCAAAGCAGAACACATTAGCATTTACAAACAAGCACCTTCATTAACATTACAATTACACACCGCATGAGCACATAATTGCGCTGGAGAGATATGCTTTACCTTAGAGAGATTGGTCTTTGAAACTCAGTCTCACCTTAACTTTACAAACGAAAACGGAATATGTAATGGAAAAGAAAAAAACTATTTTACCATATGGGCTGCAGAGAAAGTGAAAGAAGGTCAGAGATCAGACAGGAAGATTTACAGTGTCCTGTGCTGTTTTTTTGTAGTTTCCATCAGACATGCAGTCAGTTTTTCCTTCAGTTTAACAGCTAAACTCATCCTTTTCACACCCTTTCCAATAAATGACACCCACGTAACACACACACCCACTTAACACACACACCCACTTAACACACACACACCCACACAACACCCACCCACACACCTTTATGTCTGTGATTTGCAAAGTGCCATTCTCCATCAAGATCAGTCGAGGTTTATGTCCCAGAAGACTCTCTCCATCCTTCTCCCATGAAATCTTGACAGAGGGCCCTCCGTTTACGCGACAGTGCAGCTGCACCGTCGCACCACGAGATACAGTCTGATTGGCCGGACCTTGGCGAATAATCGGTGGGACACGACCTGAAGGACCTACCAGTTTGAAGGGAGAGGAGGCAGAACATTATGTCTCTCTTTTGATTAGCTATACAGTGGAGAAAACGTACTTGGAAGGTGTAGAAAACGCCCATAGAAAATAAGATGATAAAGTTGCCAGCCGTTAGAGTGCAAAAGGGGAAAATACATTAGATGCTTAGTAGGCAGAAAATAATAGGCTGCATAAAAAGCAAAAAAAAAAAGCTTAAATCTGGTGCTTACAAGCAGCCTGAGGATGAACGTTAAGCCTGAAATCCATTGCTCATCCAGCATGAGGTCTATAACTGTGTTCTTTCTTGGTCTTTATGAGCAGTATTGTTATGCGCCTACTTAGTAATTAATATGTTTTCTCCTCATTAGCTGATAGTACAGAATAAGTAATATACCTCCCCCTGGTTTAAACCCGACTGTCTCACCTCCCTCCACCTCCAGCAGCGCCTTGGTCAACACACTTCCTGCCACACTGATGGCCTGACAGATGTAGAAGCCAGAGTCATCGGGGTGGACATCAGTGATGGTCAGTTCTCCGCTCATGGAGACAGAGTAACGACCAGACTGTGATGGTGGCTGCCCGGGGAACAGCAACATCTAAACACACGGACAGACAGCAGAACAGGAAATAAATATTATAATATAATAAATATAAGGCCCTGTCTACACGTTTACAGATATGCTTAAAACGGATATTTTCCTCCACGCTTTGGCCTCTCATCCACACACAAACTGAGTTTCAGGTCACTAAAACAGATATTTTTTTTTAAAAACACAGAGTACTTTGTATCTATGTGGACATGTAAAATGCAGCGTTTGGTCTAGCAGGCATAACGTTAACCAAGTTCACCTTCTTAGCTTAGCGTGTTAGCATTCTAACATACAGCACAGCAGTACAGCTGAGGCTTAGTCATAAATATTGGACGAACTTTTAACGAATGAATGTCAGTAACAAATTTCATGGCACTCCATTCAGCAGTTATTGAGATATTTCCCCACAAATGTCAATCTCATGGTGGCGATAGAGGAAAACTCAGAAAATCATCTTTACAAAAATTCATCCAATAGTAGATTGATATTTCAGTCTGGACCAAAATGGTGGACCGACACTAGCATAGCTCAAACGAACAGGAAGAGGTGGTTGTATGGTTTTTGGGGGGATCATGGCCACTAACAGACATTTTGTATCCGTCCCATTCTGTTTTTCTGTAAGTGAGATGAATTTGAACAACGGGGAAGGGATCCATGAATCCATTCAGCCATACATCTCCTTCTTTTAAGAGGCTTAGACTTTGGTGGAGGGACCTAGGTTATAAGGCCACAGATAATCCCCCAAATGCAGCAAAAAGCTCCAAAAACAGCAAAGCCATGCCTCAACCATCGTGCAGACGGAAGCTTATTCATAAAATCTGTGGCTGAACTTCCTGTTGGCTCTCCGACAAGCATCTGATGCTGCTCCTCCAAGTCATTGATCCCAGCTGCTGTTGAGCAACAGGGTATTTATAGTTGGGTACAATGTGGAAGGAGGACAGTGTTTTCCTGCAGGTTTGCCCTGAAGAAGCAGTTTCCACACCTGGTGTATTTCCTGCCACCTCTCCCTCCTTCATTTCTACTCCCTCCTTCACCCTCATCGCTACACTCTTACACATCGGTCGCAAGCGGGAGAAACATTCCTCGCCAACGCAACACCGCAATGCTTCCAACACTTTGTCTCTACTCATATCTCTGAGCCAAATGCAAATGTAATACGCTCTCTTGTTTGCCACTTGCCCATTTATCTTTGTAAAAAGTATCTTCACAAGTGTGAGCCAACTAAAAAAAAAAAAATAAGTGTCAGAAAAAGTAAGACTAAAATCAGACAAAACCTGTTCAAGTTGTGGTGACTCATCATCGCCTTTGAAACAAAGACGTGAGAAGTGAAACTGTGCTTGTTGATGTATAAAGAATGAATACAGTATGAGTAAAAAAAATCCCCCCCGAAACCACACTTAATTTTTACAACCTGAGGCTTGTTGGAGAATAAATGTATTTATACATACTCATCCAGTGAGTCGTACACAGGAATTAACTGTACAGGATGATGCTGCAATATTCAGCAGTAAAGGATCTCTTGTTCTCTGCACCACCCCCCTACCTGGCTGCCCTCTTTCTGCCAGAAGATGGCAGGTGGAGGGTTTCCTGTGGTGCCGCATTGGAAGGTGATGCTCCTCCCTTGGGTGGCAATCTGGTCTCTGGGCTTCGTGGCAATCTGAGGTGGTACTGGAGGAGGAAAAGAGGCGTACCACACATTAAAAATATGAGGGGTCTTGAGATGATTAATGAGGTAGAAATAAAAGAGAAAATGTATATAATCTTTTGACTTTTTGCTGATCTTTGGTTTGTTTTTGTGAAATACTGATCATTTTAACTCTTGGGGCCTTGAACAGTTCCTCTTTCAGAAACCATCTGAAACGTTTAGGAGGGGAATCACTCTTTGGTGGAAGAGCTGACAACTCATACATCTGAACTCCAGTCAGAACTAAATGTTGCTTCTTTTTGTATTGACAGGTTGGAAACCCCTTGTTTAATCTGTAACAGCACAATATATATTTTTCATTTAAAATCTAACCCTCAAAAGTAACCACAACCTTCATTTGTAGTGGAGCAAAGACAATGGTTGTTGTTCAGGTTTGAGAAAATGTACTCGGTTACTTTCCACTGCCATTTTGAAGCCTGATCTGTATCGATGAAGCACTCATCAGCTCCGAACATGCAAAGATTTAAGAGTTGCCTCTTTAACCTTCTGAGCTTTTTGATCCATCACTACACTCTCCACCAACCTCTCATCTTTAATGAGACACATCACCTCGGTGTCCTCTGAAAAATAACAAATCATCACAGCGCTAGGCGCCTGCGTTCACATGACATTTACGCAGTTATTTTGGGAAAGGTCTGGGCAGAGCTCCCAATTTCCAGCTCGGGTCAGATCATTGCGTTAGCCACCTCATCACACCCTCTGTAGATTTACACTGACCACCACCTTCTACCGCCCGTCTGAATAATTGGCTCACGCTGCCCGTCGCATGAGAAGCTTCTCCAGCCAGGATTCATCCTCTCTACAAATCTCTGTGCAATGCGCACACACACACACACAAACACACGCACACGCACACACGCACTTGGCTCAGTACACAAGGTATCCGAGTTACCTGTGTTGTGTTGTAATGTTCTCACTAAGAGCATGTTCGCAAACACTGAAGACGTCTCACACTTTCATCGATAAAGTGTTTTGATTATGTTTTTGGGAATTTTCTTTTCTTGAGACGCTGTCATGCTCAAATAAATCCAATGTGTTAATTATGGTCTTATGACTTATAGCATTAGATTGATCTCATCTATTTAGGTCGTTTATATGATTCTTGAATGGAATCAAATTGTCTTAATATATGATATTGTAATTTTGATCATGTGATACATTTTGTGTTATCTGTTTTAGTTGGAAGTTAGAAGTCTCGCAGCTGGTGTGAAATAGCGTCATGTGAAGAAGCTACATATAGACTGTTTGGGAAAGAAGATATTTTTCATTTGGGGAGATATTAAAAAAGAATGGTGCCTAAAGAGGGGATTATTAAAAGTCTCCAAAGACGTATTGACTGATTTATTGCTTCTCTGCAGTTTTTGGATTTTATCTGATGATTATCAGATCGTTCAACACCTGCATTTGAATGTCTGAGTTTACTGATCTCTACTTTCTACTGGACAATATTAATTGTCATTATAAATATAAAAAGAAAGATGCATACATTTTTATATTTGAAAGTCGACTAGTAATAATAGTATAATTTCTTCTGCAGCTCTAGAATATTTTTTGACAAACCCCTATTCTGACAAACCCCTATCTCTTATGAGTCCCCAAATGTTATGAACAATCAATTCGAAATGGCTGGAGTTCCCCTGTAATGATAATTATGTGTTATTATTCGGTATGAAAAAGGGAATGTAATCCACCCAAAAGGATTATAATAATACAACAATAGCTTAATTCTTAAATGGTCAGTAATATAGCCCGAGGTCAAATCATGTCTTTACTTCCAAAAAGGAGACCAAGACAATGTTGTAATCAAATACCTTGCAGCTGCATTTTGACTGACTGCAGCTGCAAATGAGGGAGGGGTTTACATGTTGTCACACTATCCTGACACACTCATCTCTACAAAGCAGATGCGTGCGTTTGATAGAAGTCCTTAATCTGCTGTACATTAAGTCACTGTGTTCGAGGCTTACTTAATGCATGACTGCAGCAACAGGCATGCTGTCAACAACTGAGTGCCTAATGGAGGAACCTATTTACACCATTAGGCATTGGTTGTAGTTTTAAAACCATTAAAAATGCCATACACACTCGAGCACTATTTCAGAAATAACTGAGCAAAAAACAAATACCTTTTCTTTTTTTTTCAGAGAAAAATGAGATGGAAAATGAACTTACTGAAAGGGCCGACTGGAATGATGATAGGGTTTGAAACAGGATGGAGAGAGATGGAAAATTAATGAGATATTTAAAACGCTGAGCTACAAAACAAAACCGGTGATAGCAAGGAAAAGAGACCAAAAAAAAAAAAAGAAGAAGGAGAAGCAGCAGCAGAATGAATGAAAATCTGCTCGGTTTGGATTTCATTTACACTGATAAAAGGGTTAGTGGATAAAGTCGTCTGAGACTATTTAAACCAAGACACACACAGAGAATGAAAAAGGGCACAGAGAAAGCGAGGAGGCGAGAGGAGGGAGATAAAGAGACAGGAAGAGAGAGGGAGGGAGTCATGTCTTATTAATACTGTGACTGCTCTCTGGCAGTGAGTTAAAGCACACATCTACCAAACATCTGTCAAATGGCGTAATCCATACGGTTTAGCATAAGCTCCTGGCAGCACCGCTGGACAGGGACTCACAAAGATTCACTGATACAAAAACACAGAGCATTGGACATGAAATGGGAGCCGGCTTTGGCATAATTCTGTTGCCATGTGCCTGTATGCATGAACATGAGCTTTTTTTATGCATGCCTGAGTATGTGTGCGCGCACGCATATACAATATGCATGACGTGTTTCTTACCGTGGACCTGCAACATGGCCGAGGCCTCCGTCTTGCCCACACTGTTCTCAGATGTGCAGGTATACGTCCCTTCATCTTGTTCTTTCACACGGAATAAATGGAGGCTGTTGCCGTTGCGGATTTCAAACCTTGGAATGAGAAAAGGAGAGATAATGAAAGATCTAACGGAGGAGGATAGCAAAACTAATTTGGCCGTACTAATCTACAAAAAGCGAAGAAAATCTGCCAGTTGTGCAATATAATGTCATTTCTTTCCTCGTCAATCAACCTGTTGCAAGGATTTTATTTTTTCCAATCAAGTGACATTATCTTGAAACGACTGGAACAATGTGCATGATCTGCCTTCGATATTGTCACTGGTCCCTGGAAAATTATTGAAACAGCTGAAAATCAATTATTTTAGGATTTTTCATTTGATTTTGTAAAACAGCATTTTATCTCAGTAGATTAAATATGAAGTTAAGAAAATTATTTAACATAACAAATACAACAAAAGTACAGAAAGCTAATTCAGCTGTCTTTGTTTATGCAAGGGTTACACTGAATCAAACCAGTATAATTCACTTAATTTCATGGACTCATAAACCATAGCAGGAAAAGATAAAAGAAATACAGGATAAAAGATGACAAGAAAAAGATGAAAGACAGAATATAATATAAGCTTTTTGAAAACATGAAAAACAACCATTTCATGATTTGCCATTATCACAATTTCCTGTTTTCAAAGTGGACAAATAAACTCTCATGTCTGCACAGTGATGCTGAAGCCAAGCGATGGTTAGCTTAGCTTAGTTTATCATGGAAATAGAAGAAACAATTAACCTGTAAAACCACAAATTGTCTACACTATTAGCCTTTCTCTGTCCAAAGGTAACAAAATCAGCCTACTACCACGAGTTAACACTTGAGTTTTTTTTACAGTTTAACAAACAAGATATGAAGTGTTACCTTTGAACAGAGCCAGGCTAGCCGTTCCCCCTTGTTTCCAGTCTTTATGCTAAGCTAAGCTAACCGACTGACATCTGTAGCTCCATATTAACCCTACAGATATGAGAGTGGTATCAATCTTCTCAGCAAAAAAAGCAAATAAGCCCATTTCCCAAAATATTGTGCTTTTCTTTGAAATAATCTACTTAGTTTTACCTTCTTTACATTCAATTATCATTTCATTTTTTATTTTTGGCATTAAATCTAATATCAATGTCAGCTCCATGATGGGACAATATATTCAACAACTGTTGTAGAGCAGCGCTGCAGGGAGAAAATGCATTAATTAATCAAAGAAATAAACAAAGTATAGAACACCTGCATATATAATTTATAACCTCAGCTCGACATATTGTTGGCTGTGTCCGTAGGCCAATAAGTAATTAGCTCTATGTAAGTGTTTTATAGTAGCAAATTTCAGAGTAGTGTAATATAGCAAATTGAAAAAAATGTAATTATCTAATAGACAAAGCTAAATATACATTATATTGAGTTTCGCCGAAAAAAAAAGAAGGATGAAACTGGTCACAGGAGAATTATGCAAACTTTCTAATCGTCTTTGGACTGATGAACAATTACTCCACATATTTCTGGGTCACATGGGTTAATAATGAAATGCACTTTCCTCTGGTAAAGCTGTATTCCTTATTCAGCCTCATAAGACGGTGCATTACCCGTCTGACTCTCTATTGGTCTGTGGTTATGTCCGTCACTCTCACCTCCCGCGGGGAAGCTCCCCTTCCTCTCGGCGCCATCGGACAGTGGGAGGGGGATCTCCATGGACCTCACACAGGAAGTCGACGGTGTCTTCCTCCATGACCACCTGGTTCACCGGCCTCCGTACCAACACAGGGCGCTCTGCAGGAGAAGAAAAGACATCAAACATGTCCATCTTGTGTTCGGTAAAGGACCCAATGCTGCATCATTTTACTCACCGTATACCACCAACTCTGCAGGATCGCTGTCCCTCTCTCCAACCATATTAGTGCCCACACAAACATACATGCCAGCGTCGCTCTTCCTGGTGTGAGAGATCATCAGTGTACCCCCACGCATCTGAAAAACAGCAGTGACAGTTCAAGAGATTAGTCTTCCAGGTGTCCTGAGTGAAGACAACAGACAGATACTACCCATTACTCTCATCGCAGCCTTTAATGGACAAATAATCCACATTTGGATACTCTATGTACTGTAAATCCCTCATATTCAAAGTACTAGTCATTTCTGGCTAGTGGTCTGATGTAACTAAGTACATTAACTCAAGCATTGGAAATAGAAATACGCAAGTAAAGTACAAGTACCTCAAATGTTTACTTATTTTATGTTTACGTTATACTTCGTAAAGGAAAATGCTACTTACACTTTAATTAATCACGAATGATAATATGTTTAAAACTATAATATTCATAGTGAACAATTCCCTTTTACTTTTGATTCTTTTAGTACCTTTTGCTCGTAACTACTTTCACTAAAGTAACACTTTCAATGCAAAACTTTGTGCGGTATTGTTAGTTTACTTAATCAAAAGATTGAATACTTCCTACACCATTCCTCTATTATTGATGTAAACATTGTCTTTCACAAACTTCAGCTTTTGATTTCCTACAATTCAATAAAAAAAAATAAAAAAGCCTTTCAAAAGCCACCAGAGATGCTGTTGATTTTACACATGAGAGGAGAGAACAAAAGTTACAGCAAAATGAGAAACATTTTCCTGTTCATAGAAAGCAAAGGAGTCTGAATTGAATTATGGAAACTATTGAAACTATTGTCACTGTAAATGATTATCTCTGCCTTTCCCCAGCAATGCTGAATGCGGACTAAATTGTGGGTTTATAAAGAACCTTATGATTAATGTTTTAGATAACAGTTCTTGTAAATGTCATTTTTATTCATTTTAACTATTCTTTGGCCATGTACAGTCCTGATTTTCCCCTTAAAAAGATAAAGATGGTGACATTCTATATTTCTATTATTGTCAAACAATCCCATTAAAAAGACAAAAGACAACAATGCGTCAGGCTGTGTCTCAATACTTTCTGTCTTACCGTCCGCATCTATGGCTCTCAGCCACACGGCTATTTGTTACAATTAAAAGGTTAATAACGTGTCACATACTTTCATTTAAAAAGGGCTAAATTGTTTCTTCAAACAGCTGGGCACTGTAGTTTACTTTAGCTTTCTTTGGGGACTTCAGTCATGAATTCATACACATTTGCTCTCGTAAGCATTTTTTGAATTTGGATTGAAACTTGGCTGATGCTTGTTAGGAGGTTAAATGACTGTTTTTCGGAAGCTGGACTTGCTCAGTCCTTGTTCAGTGTTCATGTTGAACTCACAGAGATGCGGTCATCCTTGGTGCTGACTCGGGCGTTGTTGCGTTTCCAGGACACGGTGGGCTCAGGGTGACCACGTGGAGGCACACACTCCAACACCGCTGGCTCACCAGCAGCCACCACCACATCGCTCGGGGCCTGCCGGAAATCATCTCTCAGGACTGAGAAGAAAACACAAAGAAATCTAATTAGCTTCAGAAGCCCTGTCTCTCTGATGTACTCAAAACAAAGCCAGCAAATCAGACCCACAGATCGGTGAGCAGCAGCACCGACACATGACCAATATCCTCAAAAGAAACACACATTCGTCTTGGTAATCATTTCAACTTGTTTTTTTTTTTTGAGTGAACCATCTTCTTTCAGAAGATTGGCTGAAAACAAGCTTATCGAGAGAAAGTCAATTATTGTGTTTGCATGTGCATGACTGCTCAAATGCTGGCAACGTCCTTGTTAGACTGCGCTCTGTTTTAATGTTTTCCCATGCCTGTGTCCTACTCTGCTGCTGTCTCTCCTGTCAGAGCAGATGAATAATGCACATCTCTCAGTCCAACATGGGGTAAACAAATAACAGCACATCCATAATTTAGCCCATGTGTGAGGGAGTAAAAATGGCCTCTGCATTAATGAAGGGATTGTGTCTCTGATTCTAAATGCTATCTTACAAATCTGAAACACTCAGACTCCAATAAAATCAACTCTGAACTAAAAATCTATCCTCATGTCACCCCTGAAGTTTGTACTCTCGCAACCCAGCAGATGATGACAGGATGAGAGGACTTTGACACGGCGGCCTTTGATATCTTCTAATCTTCGACTGTGATTGACAGATAAAAGCCTCAGTGTGAACTGTGAACTGGAGCCTTCTCATGAGACCTCCTGTACAATGGAAACTCATACTTGAATTCTGACAGGCTCACATTTTCAAAACACACACACACCCAAACGGCTTTACTCTTCATGGTGGACCACATCCTGTATCTACAGCCTACAGGCTTTTTTGTTTTCAAAGAGTATCATTCCTGCATAATCCATCAATACAATCTCCTATTACACCTTCATGAATATTTTAGTGATCTTTCACAGATACAAAGATGAAAGATCATCTGCTTTTCTGCCAATCTACGATCCATGGAAACGGACAAAAAGAATCAACACACTATCATCACTTGAGCAATCACTAAACCCCACCCCCAAAAGCAATCATCCAATCATAGCTCACCAACAATAACAAGGCTCGGCAGGTCTGTCAAGTCAGGAGTTTGGAGGCACGTTGCTACGATGTCATGATAGCTTAATGATGGGCATTTACAGTATTCATTAATAAGTGAACTCAAAATAGTGTTTAAAGGTCTATTTGTACGGAGCATGTTAGCTAGCCAGTCTTAACTGCTGGCTAGCTAACATGACACATGGCAACTTAGTGAGAAACGGCAGCTAGTAGCAATGATGCCAACCAACACCATTGTCAAAATAGCTTTACAGGTAGCAGGAAATGAACCGTGGGTGTCCAACATGGGGTTAAAAGCACAGAAACTTGATCACACAAGTAACATTAGCATTTAAAAAATAAAAAGTAGCATTAGCATATATGTATGAATTTCTTACATGTTTGCCTATTGCAAAAGTCAAGATCACAGAATCCCCCCCCCCCCCCCCTTGTTGGCGGTTGCTAACAAGTGGCTAAACGAAACTACAAAACATCATGCCGACTAGTCCACCTTTGAAGCCTCGTTGTGTTCTCGCACGCATGCAACCGTGGAGCAGCTCGTTAACAGCCTAACATTAGCTACTAGCAACTATCCCTTTCCTGAAATACACAATTCTGTTTCTTTATTTCCGTTTCTATAGGATCATCAAATGGTGAGGATGTTGACTGCCTAAAGGACATGCCGTCTTTTACCATTAAACCATGTATACAACAACCAAGTGCATATTTCATATAATTTCAGCAAACATTTTTTAATCTGTATTAGCATTAGCATTAGCTTACACCAGCTATACATTTTAGAAAATCTGCTAATGATAGCATTTCTATTTTAGCCAGCAAAATCCACGCCCATTGGCTGGATGAGAAGTTCTGTTTATTTCTTTTAGATTATGATTATTTTGTTCATTATATTCTTTAAATACTACAAATTCTGAGAGGTAAATCATTGTAAATTATACATTCATTGAGCAAGAACCATACGTTTGATGTAGCAACAGGAAACAATCAATTGGTGTAATCTATAGTCTTTACTCATCAGGATTTACTGACATTACTGTAATCCACCTTAAATCAACTAAACTTTGAATTTATTTAATTCTAAGCCAGTTACCCTAAATGCATAATTAAATCCAAGCCATATTAATTATCCATCGGTCTGACAGGTCTGTGTCAACATGGCTGCGCTGGCCTTTAATACAGCATCACCATTCAGATCCACTGGGCTTGAAAATAAATCTCATCTGAAATGACTTTATCACGGCTGTTTAAAGAAAAAAATATATATTTCTCACTCTTGACTGCCGTAATTGTCTTGGGTAAACCACTCTTTTACAAATCTAAGTGAAGCGGCTGACAGTTTTCTCTCAGATGTGAAGTAGACATCGGTGAATCTGTCCATTATACACCCTTTTCTTCAACATACTCGTTGATATGAATGAATCAATCACACATACCTGTCTTTTTACAGTTAACTGAACTTTATTGAAAGGGATGTGGAAGGTTACTTTCTTCACCGAGTGGGATTATTAATGCCATGACATTTAGGATAAGGAAAAGTGAGAAGTCTTTATAAAACAAAGACTCGCTCAGAACTTTGAACCTCCTTTATTAATCTTTTTATTACGCTGCAGTGATAGTTTAATTATTATTCATAGTCAAACACTATGACAACGGAGGAGGACCCTCACTGAAAGGGTTGCTTGTAGACATATATAGTGTGGACATCTGCAACAGAGAAGTAAAATACCCTCACAAACCAGGAAAATTAAGGAGCCTTTGCGGGAGCTATAGCAAAAGCATGGGATGGACTAGAACCAGCAAGAAACTTGCTCTCATCCGAAAGGTCTGTTCACCAAATAACCCGACCCTGTTCACTTGGCTGCCTGTTTCAAATGCTTTGCAGAGCTGAGGGGCTAATTGAAAGCACTGCATTATTTTTAGACCTCAGTCTGGTTAGAGACCTTTGTTTTACTGCCATGGTGACTGAAGTGAAAAAGTTATGGGCAGAGAGTTAATCCCTGAACTTCACACACATGCAGACACCAACACACATGCACGAACACACCTTTAGCATTTGAAACCCAGCGTCCCCGGGCACAGACTCGCAGAAAGTGGGACATTTGAGGGTTTGAAACGCATGCCAGAGAGCAGAATATATTCCGAACTTCACTACCCCCAAACACTGTGCAACACAAGCTCCGAAATTTTCTTTGAAGCCATGTTCAAGTTAATGTGATCCGTCCTTGCTCCGACTTAAAAGCAGGCCACGCCAAACAGAGTTTATCATGGATGTTTATATGTGATGATGATCCCACCACTGAAATCGACCAATCTCCTCGGAAACACAAAGACGAATCCTCCCTCCCCCTGCCGAGGGGCTACTGTCCCTAACTTAACTTCTCAGACATAATACGACTAGGTTGCCAAATAATCTCCTAAACCCGGCCCTGCGCTTTCGCTTCAGTCCGTCCACGCTGGGCTCAGACAGGGAGCGTGGTTACTGCAGGGCAGCTGAGGTTTGACCCTGCCTCTACAGAGACAAATCTTCATTTTTCGCCCAAGGCACTTCCTGTGAGCTTAAATAATGGCAAAGCAGGGCTAAATGACTTTCAGCGGTTTCATCGGTATTTCTGTGGGAGCTATTAGAGAGTGCCCATTCATTTTCATAACTCTAATATTTCAGGGATATACAGATTAGGCGATTTAATCTCCACGAGAATATCCATCACTTGATTTTTAAGTGACATTTATCTATCTATCTATCTATCTATCTATCTATCTATCTATCTATCTATCTATCTGTAGTGTTTAGCAGAGAGGAGCTCTAGGACCGCAGAAAGGCCATCTGTTGGTGTTTTTGGAAAAATGAACAGGAGGGAGGAAGACAGATTAATCACAAGAAAATTCTATGTATGGCATTCACACTTTGCATTACATGCACAGGGCTGATTAATGTATGTTGTTGTCTATTTGTTAATTGCATGCGACTTCATCAAAAATCAAGCAGCCACAGGGTAAATTACTTAACAGTTCAAAGACCATCTACATACCCACCAGGAAAGAAACATGATGGGTGAGTGTGACATACAGGGCAGAAAAAAAGAAAGAAAAGGCTTTTGTGCTAAACACGAGGCGACAGTGAGTGTGGGAAGCAGGCAGCACAGACAGTGTGGGCCGGACAGATGTGTGAACGGCTACCAGCCTCTGTTTTCACAGCCGACAGGTAGGAGGGTGGACAGAGAGGTTAAAGGGCCACAGAAGTGCACATTATTGAGAGCCTGAGACGACCCGCTGCATGGCTCCTATTGTTCTTTTATTTCGGAGAGTAGTAAACCCGTTAGGGAGGTGGTCTAATCCCATTGATACTGGCCTGTCACAGTTAATGGATGCTTTGCCTACAGAGAAGAGAGATTGCTTTAATCCATCCATTGTCGGATTGTGTTGATGGAGGATGAGAAGAGACTCACGGGCAAATAGTCTTTATGGAAAAACTCATGGCATGATTTCATTCACTTTGCCAAAAATGTGATGATGTTTCAATTACAAACAAACACTGCACGCAGGCAACCCATTTTGCATCATTAGTGAGGTTTGGCAGTGTTCATACAAACCACAGCAGGGGTGATTTGACCAGTTTCAGTCAAACTTCAGCTGACAATTTTCTTGCATCTAATTATGGATAAATTCTAAATTACACATATAAACAGTATTCATCAGGGATCACATGTATCCGATATCCAGTGAAAAATGAACGTAGAGCAGAAGAAGCCAGGAAACAAGCTGCAACCAGAACTTTGATTCCTTCATAATCCCTCATCAGGAGTAAGAGGAACATCTGGCTCTAAAGCCTTTTAAACAAGTTTTATTTTTTTTTATTTGTCCTACTTTATTCTAATCCTGCCGCACCATGTGCCTGTCTCTTCGCTGAGACTGGAAGACATTTACATTCATGATTTTGAAATATACACCACTACTGTTTCTATCCCCTTTCTGTTTTGCTTTAAATACAAAAAAAAACCAGAGACTGGAGGAATGGATTTCAGTCCACACCCACTGTCTCATTATTCTGTCTCTTTCAACAGCCAGGCAAGTCAGCCGATCACTGGCAGCTTACAATAAAAGGGGAAGAAAAAAAAGACAGAATAAGGACTGCTGCTGGCATTTAGGAGCAAAAGCGTGCTCCTTACCAGAAGGTACTCTGGAAGGGAGCAGCAGCGGCAATACAAAAAACATAACGTGTGGACCTCGGGGTGCGCAAAATGCATTTGAGCATTAAAAAAAAATTACCTCAGCCGTGAAGCAAATAGGGACTGACTGTACAGAACAGGGAAATATATCTAAGTTCTTGAATCCTTTTTATCTTTTTACACAAACCTCCATGACTCAGCGGTGAAGTCAGCATTTCTCCCAGCTATATTTTCTTCTCTTTACAAATACACATTCACATATCTATTCCTCCGGGTTATTCCTTTGACTGTAGTGGCGTCTCAGAGAGTTACCTCTATGTTTACAGGTGTCTTCTCTGCTTTTTAGAGAGATACATGATGTGGGAACACGACCTGTCACACCTTAATGTGATCATACATCTGCCGTCTACTATTGAGGGAGAGTAGGACGACCTGAACAAGTGGGCAAAAAAGCTTTAAAGACAAATTTGACTGTTTGTGGCTGCACTAACAGCCAGTCAAGCCAATAGCTGTGTTACATTTACAACCAGTCAATATGGCCATCTCAACAAAAGTGACCAGATGTGTTTGGTCACATGTGGCTGAATGTCTTTGGTTTTTGGACTGTGAGTCGGACAAAACGAGACATTTGAATAGGTACACTTGGATAATCAAGCTAAACATTTTTTGCATTAACACCAATATGTTCAAAAGGGATTGTTCCTCTCAGCAATGGGACAGTGTCCATCAGCTACCACAAGAGGACAAATCCAGAAGAGCTTACTTGGCTCGTTGACAGTCAGTTCGTTTCCACCTCCTTCACCAAAACACGCCCAACCTTAATATTTGTTACTCCTGTGGAAGTGCTGATAAGCCTCATTGCTTTTTAGATTGTTCGTTGCTTCTTCACTGTCTGCAGCATGAGTCAATATGAGCACATTAATCCAATTAAGGTGTGACAGTTTGTGTCCATATTCAAAAAGCTCTGTAGCATACCATTAATGCTGGATTTGTGATTTACCGGGTTTCTGTTAGGCAAACATACGCGGATGTCGTTTGGACACGCTCAAGTGTGTGTTTCTTTTACATGTGTATAGATCGGGGGTGTAGCGCTCGTGTGTCGAGTAGCAAGCAGCATCACGTTTAGCAGGCCACATGGTTAAGAGCACGTCGAAGAAATCGGGGAATCAATTTCACCACAGTGACAGTGTAAACAAACAACTACATCGGTGAGAATATTGGTCGATTCATCGACATAAATGGACGGGACAATGACAAGATGAGCAACGATATTAAGTGCCTTAAAAGAGGAATTCATTTTTCTCTGCTCTGACTTTGCTGAAATGTACGCCCAAACCCTGCAAAAATGAATACAGAAAAGTTATCGCGCATGATGTGGATCAACCAATCGGCTTGATTGGCATGCAGGTCCGCACTACTAGTTGTTGACATTTGGGAAGTGGTTGCACTGGCTCATCCGCATACCATTTGCAATCTGCGATTACCCATAACACCCTTTTCTGCGCAGCTTCACTAAGTCTCGCAGACGCCAGTCCAGTAAAAAGTTGTTATCCTGTGGCGCAGACATACACGGCTAGAGCGAGTGAACTGGAAATCTGGAAGTGAACTGCAGAGAAAAGTTGTCGTCATGCAGCTCAATTCATTATGCACCAGTCGCTGGCAATTAATGTGCGACTAATGTGGCTAAAACCAGGTAAGTGTCAGCACTCCAAACAGTACTAACAGTCGAACAGATGCATCAGTATTAATTACTGCTCAGTGGGAGTTTTAAGCTCTTCCTCCTCCCACCTGTTGTCCCTCAGACTGCTGCCTCGCAGACACCCACCAGCAGACACATTTCTGCAAGACCACCAGCTTAAAAACTGTCCTCTCATTAACACTGTTCACCCCCCCCACCCACCCCTCCAACCTCCCTGCCAGAGCTAATTGGGTCACTATTTACCCCACAGTCAGCACAAGCTCACGCAGTGTGGTGGGGAGGGGGAGGGAGGGTCTGAGACCACCACCATGCTGTCTTAGCATATGCCCTCTCCAGCCGGAGGCAACGAGATTAGAAGCAAAAACAGGCACCTATTAATACTGTTAGTCACTCAGTGCCTGCAGGTGAATCATCCCTCTACCAATACGACTGTACTGTAATCTCCAGCTGCATGCACACAACACTAAATTTCATCATCAGCGATGTAAAAGAGGCAGTATGCACGCATCATATCTTCTCCCAGCTTGGATATTTGCATTAGTTACAACTGCACATGGTTCCCAATATACAGTATATCTCAATCCCTATTTTTTGGATGTGAGCTACATATGAGGTCAGCTCGCCGTGAGCACTTGCACACCCTCGCCAGTAAGGAAGCCTGAGGAAGATAAGACTGTGCTCAAATTGCTGTTTTGTGTTTAGTAACGAGGACAGTTCGACCTTGCTAATCTGTTATGCTTCTTCCCCTAATCAACCTAGTGAGTAATCCATTTCCTCATGCCAAAGAGAAGCTGCAGTTCTGCCTGGGGCCGAGCCACACTGGAACAATTAGGAGAGAAGAAAGACAATGGCACGTGTCCTCAACCGAGGAGGGAAAATAATAGACATGGCTCCTAGTGGGAGCATTTTACTTCAGTGCACTTTCCCCACAATAGGAGAATGCTCACGCTCCCCTGCTGCACTCAGCAGCAGCAGACAACATTCAAAGAAACACACAATAATACATGCATGCTCACACACATGATCTTGATGATGCACATGGAGAGAACTCGCAGGTGATTTGGTGATAATCTGCCTGCCACAGAGAAGAGCAACAGATGTGGGACATTTCTTAATAGGACAGTTTGCTGTCTGAAGACACGATGACGCAAAAATGCCACAATTTCACTCAAATATGATGAGGCGCTGCCGTTATTTTTACATATGACAGTTAACTGAATATCTTTGCGTTTTGGACTATTGATCAGACATAATATATATACATTGGAAGACATCCCTTTGAATTTTGTTCTATTTTCAGACATTTTATAGACAGAATGGTAAAGAGCTTTTCCGTGAAAGTTGTAGATATGAACTGACGCATACGTGCAGCATTACTCGGATGTGGACATGAAGGCCCAGCAGGTAGATGCAATTTATAGGAAAATTCAAATGTTCGCAAAAACCTGGGTGTTATCCTCCTACATTTGTCCATAATAATGTGTTATTCACCACCTCCACTGTAAAGATTTTGGGGACTCAGACTCTAGTGAGACAGACGCTGATAAAGACCAGAAGCACAAGCCTCCCACAGCTTTCGTTTAGCCTGACCGACAGTCAACACAGAAAGTAGTAGTGAGCTGCATAGCATAACGGATGACAAAGACAAGCGTTTTAGGATTTTCTGTTGGATTGAAGTGTTTTGAATGTTTTAGGACGCTCGTGCTCCTCAAACCAATTGATGTTGATCTTGCCAGTGTCTGTATTTTCCTAATCTTTGCAGCAGAGGCGGTGAGCTAAATTAGAGGTGAACCGATCCAACTTTATCTCTCCCGATGCGGATTCCTGATTTATCCAATACCTAGACTATTGATAATGTACGCATTTCCTAGATTTAAAATCTGCGTACCACACATTAATTGAAATAATCTTAATTATTGACTGAATGATTGGTACTGGTAGCAGAAACACTTGATTTTTACTATGGTCAGTATCGGCACCCAAACATATTCTGCAAAATAAAATGTGAGAAATTCCTCAAACTTCTAAAGAAAACTTGTATAGTGTAATTTCAAAAAACGGTTTCACTTTACAGCCTCTAATACCAGAGAAGACATCTTATGAGCAATTATTTAACCATTATAATTAGCCAAAATCACAATAACTAAACATGTCATAGTATTAGAGACGCACAGATACTAGTACCGATATTAATATCGGATATCGGTCCGATACTGACTTAAATAGGTGGATCGAGTATCTGTGACAGTAAACCGAACTGATATCAGATACAATTATTTCAATAAATAACAATTCAGTACATTTATATCTGTATGTATTTCTTTATGTTTTGTTTTACAAAGCAATGTTTAAGTTATGCCTAATGTGGTCTTATTCATAAAAGAATGATCCCAGTCACTTACACACAGCGAGGCATACAGCTTATTAATTTATCACTGGTATCGGATCGGTACTAGGTATCGGCAGACACCCAAAGCCCAGGTATCGCAATCGCTATTGGGAGTTGGATCAGTGCATCCCTACATAGTATTGTTATCATATCCATGTTAACTATATAGTCACATATTTCAATGTATGACTTGCTAAGTTAGTAGTTAACTTAATAAAGCATAAAACATGTTTAAATTTAAAGATGGAAATAACACCTAAGGGCTCAAGACAAAATACACAATTGTCACACTAGTCTAAAATTAGGAACAAATCCACAGACTATTACTTATCACTAAATTTATCTCTACCAACACCCACACCAGCATCTTTTTAGGAGTTGCTTCTCGCAGTCTGGTTGTTTCATATCATTATTCTTAAGCACGGCCAACTCTCCAGTGGACCCCCATAAAGCTGCCAGACGGCTGCGAAAAGAAAAGATCTGGGACACAACTGTGAAGCATCTGTATACTGTACACGCACACACATCAGCACAAACACACGTTAAGGACTATGATCAATAATGTAGAGCCTTACTGGCAACATCCAGTGAAGCATTACGACTAATGGCCTCTCCCAGGTAGTTGCGGGCCACACAGGTGTAGACGCCCTCGTCCGGTTTGCTCCGGCGACCGTGTACGATGCGTAGGAAGAAGAGTGAGCCGCTGGGCAGGAGCATGCGGTGAGACCGGGGGTCATCTTTGTCTGTCTCCACTCGCTCGCCATCCTTATACCACTCTATGCTGGGAGGGGGTCTGCCCTCCGCCTTGCAGTTGAGGGTGGCAGGCTCCCCCTTGGAGACGATCAAATCCGAGGGGTCCTCCACAATCCGAGGTGCGCTGTCTTCAAACCGTGCCCGGGACCCTGTGAAGATGGAGATGAGGGCAGATGTTATCTATACATCTGATTGCCTAACATTCATGAAAAGATATAATCTCTTTGTGACAGAATAGCCATTTTAAAAAAGGGAAAAAATATCTTCCCCGAGAGGTTGCTGGACAAAGACACTGGCTGTGTCTTGGATGTGTGTGTAGCGAAGCATCAAATCATGGATAATCTCTCTTTGAAGGTCAGGGGAAAGAAAACGTGCAACCTCTGCCTTTCAGATCACTACATTTGATATCCATTTCTTGTAATATATATTCTCTTACGAATAAGGCAATATGGAGTTACTGTGTTTTGCTATTTGCAGAATATAACAAGAAATGGATAGCAAATTGCTATCCATTTCTTGTTATATTCTGCAAATAATAATAAATATATATATATATATATAGCAGAGTGTTTTCACAGAAGACACTGCCTGTACAGAGGATTCAATCAACCATGTGATATGGTAATAGTCAATCTCTGTGTCAATCAGGATTGTTGCAGAGGTGGTGACGATAGTTAATAGAAAGCTGAAAATAAGACGAGCGGTTCTACACATTTAAGGGGAGAAAGACGATGAGAGAATGAGTCAGAGATATAGAGAACTCCCATATTCTTCTCTCTGGGCATCCATTGCTATCTTCCCTTAGCTGCGAGAGAAAGGCACACTGCTTCACATCCTAAGGTGAGCTTTTAGACGAAGACCAAATGTCTTTAACGGTGTGTTACAGTTGGAGAAATGAATAATTCAAAATGCCGCTGCTTTTAAGAACAGATGGTCTCTCCCTCGCTCTGAAAAAAAGAAGACGAAATGGTCACTGTGCCACTGATTATTGTGCAGCTCCGTCGGAGGCTTTATTTTCAGCACATAATCTAGACTGCCTGAAATCCCTCATTATCATGGGAGAGGAGCAGTCAGGAGTAACCCAATGACACACATGTTGTTGCACATGCCTCAGTTACATTATACTTAAATCTGAGGTATCAGGATAAACCCTCACTTTTCAGCTGTAAGCAGATTTATGTCTTTTCATGAACTGATTTGATCCACGCGGGGCCAGGAGTTGCCATCATGGCACAAACCTGAAGTAAACATCTAAAGAGCGAGCCGAGCGCTCTCAGCTAAAGACCCCAGGGTCACAAACCAGGACAGCTCAAAACATTAATGCTGGATGTGGATGAATACTAATCGAGCCATTAAAATGTGCCATAGCACCTCCAGTCCCGACGAAAACACACACTTTGTTCACAAAAAGAGAAGAAGTGTAAATCATTTCATGCTAGGCCTGTAATGCTAATCCTTTAAGATATCATAATGTACTTTCCTTTAGATTATATGCCATCACATCTGTATGGCAGCTATGAAGAGTACATATTGACACATCGGACTGTGTTTGTCCACAGACAATTTGTTTTGACTTTGAAGAAGCGTCTCCACAGCTGAGTGATGTCCTAGTGGTGAACCGTGGTTTTAAAGCACGCAAAAGGATTCAAATCCCAGCTCATGTGACACCGTTACATCACTCTTCCTCTTCTATCATAACTGGATTTTATCACAGAAACAAATACTGCGAGAGAGTGGACTTCTTAAGAGATTACTTACCATAGTTTAATGCTGCATTTCCATGAAGTTTGTATCTAAATCCATGCCTTTAAGTCCAAAATACCTGGTACTACAACAGAGGCAATGATGTTGAACAACAAACACTGGATTCTACACTTCCCATAATGCAATTTAATGCAGTCTTTCGTTATACCCTGCCTGCCCGTTAAACACCCTTGTCTTTTAAATTCCACATACAATTTTTAGCACAGGCGTTCTGTTGTAAATCTGTTTGGTTGTGCAGCAAAATGGAACTACAATCTGCATTTTGTTGTGCAATTTGTTTGTACAATGACAATAATATAACCTTGTAAGCCAAGGTGACATCACTAAGACATCTTGAGGGTTATTTCCTCAGACTTGGCAAAGCTCCTCCAAAGCTCCTCCAAAGCTACACAATACATTATATAGTTGTTGTCAGGCTGAGTAGCACTACTCACAGGGAGTAAACTGATAATCATGTCTTACATCAGTAAATCAACCTTTAAGTGGTTGTCAGCTATCAAATACATAACTGCAGTTGTCTATTCATACATCCAGCAGTTATCTAGCAAGACTACCATTCATTTGGAGTCGTATTTCTGTCCACGTGACCAATTTAAGTCCAATATTCACTCTCTTTGTAGCTCTGTCTTTGGTCTCCAAAGACTCCTGAGGGAAATATCTGGCTCTTTATCTACTAAATGCTCTACTGTGTTCACCAGCTGGTCACAAACTGTGTCGACCGTTTGGTGCTGAACATGTCGCATACAGTGGGTTACTTAAAGTGATCATCTTTACAAAAATAAATGTCTGTTTAGTCACTATATCGTCGAATGAGGTAACACAACAATGACTGCGCCTGATAAAATGATTGCAAAATGTATAGATTTGAGTCTGTGGCAACATTCTCGGGAAAAAATGTTTCATTAAGTTACCTGCTAATGCAAAAAGAGCATTTCCTACTTCTGCAGCTTTACATAAAGTAATCACGGGAAAGGCAATGTGTTTGTAAGTGAGCTTGACACTGACCGCTATCAATAAAAAACGCGTCTACAAAACAAGACAAGGGCAATTTTTGTTATTTGACATATGACAGCAGATCAGTTTGAAATATTTCGGGGAGTAATGGAGGAAAAAGGAGCAGCCTCAGTGAGCTGTTAGATGAAGAGCTGCGGGCGACAGGCTACACACCTCCAACCTTTCAGCGATGGTCACCGACTACCTTCATTTTTGCTTTTCTCAGACTCATGCATCTTGCAGCAGAAAATCAGATCACAGTTGCTCACAGAATTATGGAAAAAGGACAATTATTGATGATTGTCTTTAATGAAATGGCCATAGTTTGTTTTGCTGTCGCTAGTGTTCTGGGACTGATGTAATCAGTAATTAGGGTGTCGGCAAATCAATCAGGACTGAAATCTTAAGGATTATAATTTGAAGCCTTTTTCAGCTGCCTGCTAAAAAAAAAAAAAAGTTAAGACTTGTACCATGAAAACCAAGACAATAAGCTAGAAGACACCAAAACTCTATGTAGAGTGGAGTGAGGGGTGCAGAGTCCTGCAGAGTACTGTGGAACGTCCCCTTTCACATGCCACATCCATTGTCAACATGAAAAAATTATCAGTGCAGCTTTAATGTAATGTAAGAGGAATGCCCTCATTCCTCTGAGGGATTTTAAATTTTCACTAGCTCATGTTTTTAATAATATATGTGATTATTCTAATTAGTGTGTCTGTGTTTGTGTGTTGATCTTAATAAGATTTCCTGCATTCATTCTTTGAATTATGCAACCATTAGTAGATTTATATAAGGAAGTTATGTCTTTACTTATCACTGTATAATCCTATAAAACACTGAAATGGCTCTCTCTTGAGAACAACTGATTTAGTTTCAACTTCTAAATGCATTTAAACTGTAATCGTCATTGTTTTTTTTAGCCCTTATTCTCATTGATTCCTCTGATAAGTACCTCATCGTTCCTACCACCCAATAAAACCATAAATCTGCCATGAACAACATCATTAACTATTAACAATGGGTAATTTTCCTCCTTTTATTATACGCGTACAGCGGCTGTAGTTGAGGCTGTTCCATCTCCAGCTTAATGAGATCCAGCTGTCCTTGTGCTCAGTGTGTCAGCACATACTGTGAAGTTCTGCTTGCTTTCAGTCGGTTCGAATGGCAGGAATGTCACCATCACAAATACGCGTGTACTTATTGTACTGAGTGTGTATTTAAATGAGACTCCTTCAAAAATTCTCAAAAGGAATGTTAACAAAAAAAAGAATCAGAAACATATTTTTACACTGACATATCAGGACTGGGGATCATTAATCATGATTAAAGGATAATTACAAGAGCTAAAGCAGTAGTGCAACAGTATCACTCCGGTGTCATGTATTACAGGGAAAATATATGGTCTTGTCAAAAAAAAAAAAAAGAATAGCAAACAGCTTCAGGTGGCCAAAGTGACAAGCAATAACTGACAAGTGTGCAATCATTTAAAAGTCTGCGTCACCTTGAACGAGTCAGCCGCACATTTTCTTTGCAAGAAAGAATATTTTCACAGTAACTCTTGCTTTCTGACAGGAAGATTGTGGTGCATCGGTTGAAAGCACCTTTTAGCAAAATGAAACTGCTTTTCCAGTTTGTGACACAAAAAGATAAAAAATCACGGGCAATAATGGGGACCTCTGTGAAGGTATGTTTTTAGTCAGATCATAAACATGGCCCATTAGAGCTGGCAGTGGGTCCTCAGAGACATGCCTGCGCCTATGGTAATTTAGAGAGCGATTTGATTTGTGTGAAAAATATTAGTCCGGGGCATTCTGGTGTGAAATGACTTTCATGTTTACAAGAGATGAACAAGTAGAAGTAGAAGGACATTGCTCCCTGATGTTGGAGAATTTCGGAGCAAATTCCGTTAACACAGGAATAAAATGTTCCCAATCCTAAAATTCACAGCTTTAAAATCGATATGTTGCAGCAAATTACAGCAGGAGACCATTTTCAATTGAATGTACATTTTACATTCAATTTTATGAAATTATTATTTTGGAGACATCAGAATAAGAGATTGGAGTCATGTCTGACAGCAGCACTTTACAATGAACAAATGCAGCTAGGTGTATTCAAAAAAACACACAGCTCAACAATCCAGATGTTTTTTTCACAAACTGGAGGTAAAATTTCCAATTCAACAGGTATTGATTCAAAAGGCTTTCACTGAATGTTACGTTACAAAACAAATCAGTGTTAAATCCCCGGTAGTTCCGAAACACACATCATCTTTGTGCCAAAGCCCTGTCAGAGAGGACAAATCGATAAAAACCTTTTTAAACACATCTTAACTTCAATAACCTCACTGACATTCAGCGAGAGCGGCAAACGAGAGTCAAGAGAATCCATAAGAGTGAAAATCAGTCAACCTTCAGCTGCCGTCAAATAAAAGGTTTTGTGAATGAGGGTGCCCAGGGGGTCAAGCAAGGTTATCACTCTCTGGTACAGTCTCCAGGCTGTCCTGTGGACATATGACTGTCAGGACGAGAGGCAGAGGTGCTTCTCGTGGAGAAACACAGTAAATTCGGATTCATGTTTACTGACAACTCCAGTATGAGCCGTGGTGTAGATAAGGGCTTTGTTTGCATTTAAGTTAAGGACATATTACTCTTGCTGATATCGAGAACAATTTAAATGTGTATTTCCTTGTAGATTTTATTTGAATTACTTTGGAATCTTGCAATTATTGGTTTTTAAATTTCCCCTTTAATTACCTTTTCTTTTGAAGACTATAGGCTATAGACTGTAGGCTACATTGTGTAATATGGGACTGATCTGAGGGCCATATTGTGTGATGTAAAGCTACTTTCTATAATACTGGTACATTTACTGTGTTTTTTTACAACTGGAGGAGCTCTGTATCTCATTTGATTTTATTTGTGAAGAACTTATTGGCTTTAAATCTGCATAATTGTTTATTTTTGGGGGGTGGTGGGGGGGAGGGTGGCCACTTGAAGGAAGGTTTGAAACAAGTTGTGAGAACAACAGCACTGACAAATCATCACCTGACAAACATCCGGCATTAAAAGGAGCAACATTATAGAAATTTGGAGTCATCTTTGGCTCCTCTATGTTTACCAGCTAGTTGCTAATTTGTCTGTCTGCCATTTGGTGCTGAACAATTAGTGTACGGTGGGGTTTTAGAGCCTTTTCGTTGCAGAAAACAGCTGCCTTTTTTGGCCAACAACACTATGAGAGAGAGTGAACCAAAATGGTGAAGTTGTGGACAGCTAAACAATGAGCTGAAACTCACAAGCCCCATAGAGCCGAGGGGAGCTAAATATTTGGGTGATAATTCTCTGTAGGTTCATCACTACAAGCGACCTGTTTCACGACGTTATTTAATACATTGCTAGAATAAAAATATTGACTACAGCTTCTTTAATTTGGATGTAACCCAGGAAGCGTTGCTTTCATTCACTGATTGCCGTCTTCTTCCCGGGTGAGAGCCCATAGCCTATACTGTCCTGTATGTATGCACTCTATGGTGCTGTTTTCTACATTAACTTTATACAACCTAACCCATTGTGATCTAAACATGCGTGTAAGGGTGATTAGATGTAGTGATTGTCATGGTTGCTTGTGATCTGTGAGATTCACTTCAATCCAGAATAAGCAACCAACCGCAGTCAAATGATGCCCATTAGTGAAAAACACAGCACTGACTGACAAGCCATTAAAATTGTCCTAATTGCAAACTCAGACACACGCCCATATGTTCGCTCATGGCGTCTATACATTTCTGCCTCATCTAACACACATAGTTTGCAGGGTAAGTGATGGGGGGGGGAAAGGGAGGGCGATCAAGATCATGTCTTGAAAACCCTGTTGATTCGGGCTATATTTGGCGTCTCTTGGCTCTTAGCGTTGGCGTTACATAACGAGGGGCGCTTTCATTAGCTAGTATTTTGAAATATCAACCTTGGCTCCTCCCCAGGGGCAGAAGTGTACTGCTGTCTCGCTAATGTGTGAAAACAACAAAGCCACGGAGGGCACGTCTCTCTTTTGCTTCAGATCTCGGTGCCTTTTAGCGACAGCCCGGCTCAGAGCAAAACGCATACAAGAAGCTGGACCTGTCTGAGCTCACTGCTTGATATCTGGTGAAAAACACAACGGCCTATAGGCAGACTAACTTTACAAGTTAAAGTGAGACAGGAGCGGAAGGCTGGCAGCTTATCTGTGAGGCTGGTGGCGGTCTGCTGAGATTTACTAGTTTCTTTTTCAAATTTAAATTAATTTACATACTTAAAAAGGCCCAAAACACTCAAGGAGTTCTTGTGACATTGCCAAGTAATCTCTGCGGGAGGGCAATAGCGTGCCACAGCAAACTGAATTTCAAAGCGGAGAAGTCAGGTTTGATTTCCTTCTGGCAACAGACTGGGCTTTTTGAGCCTTTGTTTGGCAACTGTCCTCCTCGGCCGTAATCTAATCTCTAAATGATGTCATCAGCGACTGTACCAGAAGTGGGGCATCATCAACATCCGGGAAAATGACTCAAGCATGAGGTACATAGTGGTTTCATCATTCACGGTCATTTCATCAAGAGGCACTGTGAGAGGCTTTAGTCAGCCTTCAGCCATATTTGTCACTAAGTAATGAGCAGCAGGACGGAGTGGACACAAATCAACAGCTATGCGTTGTTTAGCATTGATTAGTTCCACGCCGAGCACGCCAACAAGCTGAGTCTGAATACAGCTCAAGATAACTGACATTTCAATGAGAAGCATTAGGGTGATGCAGACTTAATTGAGGTTTGGTCTGTGTGTGTGTGTGTGTGTGTGTGTGTGTGTGTGTGTGAGAGAGAGAAAGAGCTGCTGTGTTGAATCCGGTGCATTTGTGAAGGAGACTGTTGTTGTCTTAGCTCTAAAATCACACATAGGATTGAGAGAACACAAACTAAACCCCCACCTCGCATCTCCAGACTAACAGAGAAGATGTTATTGGCTGAACGGGCGCAAGCCAAACATATCTCGCTATAACTCACATTCCTTATTTCTTTTAATATAAAAACAACGGGGGAAAAAAAAAATCTAACAGTGTGGTATTTATTACAAAACAGAGGTCATGAAGTCTGTTTGAATCCTCTTCTCTCAAGTATTTTTATGAATATACACATCACCTTATGGGTATGTGCAGTATAATAGAGGTGGGAATGAGAGAAAATACCCACTCCACATTAATGGGTGTAGGCAGATGGTGTGGGTGTTGAAAAGTGCTTTTAATGTTGAGAGGTGGCACCCGGTTTATAATAATAAAGCAGAGCGAGTGGCAAGAGGACTTATAGTATAACTGAAGAAGATGTAGAATAGAGCTGCACTGACATCCCCTGTTATTATCTCATTTCAGATAGATTGGTCTATGTTAGCCGATAAATGACAACAAATTGCAGTACTGAAATGCCACAGATATATTTAAGGTAATTTAGAAACACACAGTTTGTTCACTACAGGCAAAATTAGCGACTATAGCTGGTGAACATCGTGGAGAATTTAGTAGCTGAAGAGAGAGATACTTCCCCTCAGGAGTTGGCGGAGACCAAGATAAGCTAAAAGAGAGTGAATATTGGACTTACAAAAATCAGTTATTGCAGGTTAAAATAAAACAAACTAATTTAAAAGGTGCCATGTGGTGTTTTCTTGTGGACAAACAAAAGTTATGTTTTACATTCAGCGTATCTCACCACATGTATCATTGAGGCTGAACAAACGTGCGGAGTGCATTTCCATCCTTGTAGAGCATTTGAAAAGACAATTGTCTTATTTACTGCCTTTGTGTAGATTATTAAATGAATACAGGCTGATGCATTGTTTTCAGATTTGTTCAAAAATATCGATAAACGTGTTGGTTTAAAAAAAATACAGCATCAGTGGGGCTCTAATGTTATATAGCAGCGAAGATGTCTGCCATTCAGACCTTTAATACACAACAAACTGTTAAGAGTGGCATCAACTACTCTGAGATTGAAAAAAAAAAAAAAAAAAAAAACATCTGCACTCTCATAAATTGTTTTTCTGAGCCCTGCTTTTATTTGGGGTTTAGATGAAGGCTCAGAAATGTAATCTGTTATCAGAGCAATGGTTAAAAAAATATAATCTCTTTTTCTAAGGTAATCAAAATGAGCTTTTAAAAGCATTTTATAATCATATGTGTGCATCCTCAAAACCAATTTCAGGGGGAGGTGGAGGCTTGTCACACTATGACACTTGTCCCTGAGAGTTTATGTGCTCACAGCTGAACTAAAAGTGACAGTTAAATGGTTTCACTTTGGCTACAGATGAGCCTCCTTTGACCTCTCCTGCTGCCCAATGGGCTCCCAGTGTGACCACCTCGGTGCTCAGGGGGCCACTCAGGGAAACATGTGCATCTTCTTGGCATTTAAATATTACAAATGAATGCACGTGTGACATTTCCACTTTACAATTCAACAAACGTTCTGGAAATCCAGCTAAACACAACATTTACATCCATCTGGAGGGACAGAAAACACAAGTCAAATACAGGAGGAGGCAGTCACGCCATATGGGCTCTCTCTCTCTCTGTGTGTGTGTGTGTGTGTGTGTGTGTGTGTGTGTGTGTGTGTGTGTGTGTGTGTGTGTGTGTGTTAGGGAGGGGACCTTTAAAAGACATAATATCTTACCTGATGCGATGGTGATGAATGAGACAGTCACAAGAAGTAGATTTCCAAAGTTCATCTCCACACTATCCCGAGTCTGCAGCCTCTTGACAGTCCACTATCAATTAAATCAAACCTCCAGTCAGAAAAAAAAAAAAAAAAAAAAAAAAGAATCAAAAAAAAAAAATCACCCCGATTGTTTTAAAATAGCAAAACCAGGTAAGACTGTGCCGTTTAAGGAGTCTGATTCTCAACTGGAATATTCAAGCAGGTAAAATCATCCCCCCGAAAAAACTTTCATGTCACTCCCAGAGAGCCATGACAGCAGCAGCAGCAGCAGCAGCAGCACCGCCCCGGAGAAACCAAATAACAAAACTCAGCAGCAGCACTTCTTCATCCCCGCATGGTCACACACACACACACACACACACACACACACACACAGACAGACAGACAGACACACAGACACACACACACATACATACATCGACTTCTTTCCAAGATGCCCTTCTGCTGCTGAAAACAAAAACAAAAGAGAGGTTTAACTATATTTAGCCCGGTCATAAATAAAATAATTCCCCTCTCTCCCCCTGTCTGCTCGGAGCCGGGCAGTTGCAGGTCGCGGCGTCAGTTTGAGCGAAAATGAGGCGCTGCACATGCCGAGCTGAGCTCCGTCCGCACCGCCTGCTCTCCGCAACAAATCCACGCCAACCTCCAGGAGTGAGTGTTTTAAAGGGACAGCGACGACATCTGCGCTGCGTGTGCGCGCGCGCCTAGTGTGTGCGTGCGTGCGTGTGTGCGCGTGTGCGTGCGTGTGGCAAATCTCGAGCTAAATGAGGAAAAAGTGGAATGAGATCCAAAAAGGAGAGTTATAAGTGGGTCAGGGTTATTATTGAAGTTATGTAGGCGTTAAAATGAGCCTGGGATTTTAGAGGTGTCGGGAATAGGAGAGATTTCACGGTTTAGCGTTTGGGGAATTGTATTTGTATAAACATAAAAGCAAAACGTCCTTAAAGTCAAGATGAAATGAAATATTCATTTTTTTTTTAAAAAACATTTAAGATCACGTCCCTCTTCATATTGCACACCTATTACAGAAATTGAAAATAATATCTATTTCTTTGTATTTTTATATCAAAATCCAAGCATCTTTTCTTCCTGTAAAACGACATAATGATGTGTGCTTATGTAGGCTGGTCTTCCAAACCAATTTTAACCAATATTATGACTTTCATTCATCAATCCATCTGCAACTTTTACCAACAAGGAATTAGCCACGTTTTAGAGGTGATTTGCGGTTCCACTGGGTAATCCTCACTGGACAGAAGCTTAAGATGCCCTAACTCCCATTTCACTGGGACTGTGAGATGGAAAATACGACAATTCATAGCATATAGCCTCCACACTGCACTTAATATGGCGACAGCTGAGGTAGCTGATGGTGACGGTGATAACAGTCTGTGAGCACTGTTAGCTGCCAGCCCACTAAAAAAAAAAGGTTACCCCCGATATCATTTTATCTTGATTCCGCGGAAATGTTTTCACATCATTTAATTGGTTTGCATTCTGAATGAGCACCGATTTAGAGGTTAAATGTGGGGTTGAAGTTTTTTCAAATCAAGAATGGTTAAAGTAATTAAAGTTTTAGGTTTTGGAAGTCTAAATGCATTAATTTTTTAGCAAAACTCCTGATTGCAAACAGTGTCAACGCAGGAAGTCCAAAAGGCATACTATGTAGTCCTTGGAAAGACTGAAGCCTGAATCATGGTAAATGGACTGCACTTATGTGGAGCTTTTTTCCGGAGCACTCACACTAATGGCAGCTATGGCTTGCACACAAGGTGTTTGTTTTTTATTATTAATTTGTGAAGCTACACTCTTCAGTTCATATCTGTAATTCCGTCTTCTTCTTTTTTTTAACCTAAATGCTTGTTTGCATGTTGAATCAAAAGGAAGACCATCAGTAGTGTCAGTGAGGTAAACAGTGTGATAGAACATATCTCTTCTTTATGTCTCACTATTCATATATTATATTATTTTGTTTTGCGTTCTTTTCCTTCATAAGCAGCCCATTTTTACAAAATGTTCTGAATTCTTTCCGTATCATACCTCTCTTCAACATTATCCAGCCACCAGAATCTGTATTTCCTTGTGATTACCTTCTTGGTGGCTGCTGCGACAAGATATTGTTCCTGTATATTTCTGTTGTGTTTTTACAGCACAGCACTTGTTTTGCATAATCTAGTAACTCTTTCTTTCAACACTGCTCATACATCATCCCAAAAATGTTTTCCTTTCCCTAACACACCTAGAGTATGCCAGTGTGATCTGTATTCTTCCTTCAAGTTAGCCTCGAGCATGATTATTATGATGTTATGTGAACATTCATACAATAAGATACGTTACAGCAAAACAGGGATGAATATTCCACACGCTTGCCTGTGAGATCATCTTCTTTTTTGTCCTTCTCAGTAAAGGCAAATGTGTGAGGTTTAAAATAAACTTGACACTCTAAAGTGCTGACGATTGTGTATAAATAATCACGCTGCAAAGTAGCATGGACAGCTCAGCACAACCATCATCGCTTTCTCTCTCAGTGTCATCACCATTGTCACCATCGTCTCTGCTGCTGATGACGATGATGGAGAGCGCGCATGCTAACATCCTCACCTCTCCGGATCGTTGCGGTCCTGCTGTTTAGCATCCACTCTCCGATTTATCAAGCAGCTGTTGATCCACACCCACTCCCTCCTTCCACAATCTGGCCTCTGGTGGCCGTGCCTCCGTCCTCCTCCTCCCGCGGACAAACACAGCTCCCTTGGGGGTATGATCTCTGTTTCACTCTTTCCCCCCTCCTCCGGCACAGAGCAGACCGGTTCCTCTGTGCCGGCGCTTCTTCTCCCTCCACCTCATTGTCTCCGTGTCAAGAAGCGAGAGCCCAACATGATGGAGAGTGACTTTTGGACGGTCTGACGCCTGCTCTCCTTTGTCCGTCTTGAATGGGACTGGAAATTGGGCAACAGAGGAGGGCTCCAGATGTCTGTTGCAAGGCGTGACACAAAGAGGGGCCCCACAATGGCTTCCATCTCGGCATCGGTGGAAGTGTGTAGCTTATTAAGGGCCACAAAGGCTTAACAGGCATAAAATAGAGGTATCTCAAAAGTGGAGTCTCGGAGGTGTCAGATGGGAATGGGTTATTTTTCAACTTCAACTATACACCTCAGAGAAGTCCTCAGTAGACACTCTGATGTCCCTTAATGTGCCTCCGCTCGGCTGTTTTTCGATGTCGGAAGAGTCGTGCTTCACAATTGTTTTTCAGAGCTCCAGTTCTCCATTCCTTTACATGTTTCAAAATAGCATCTTAACTCTCCTTTGTTGCGTCAATTTCTTTCCTCTTTTAAAAGCAGATTTGTAGCATGAGACCGCGTCAACGTAAACTTAAGATTTTTTACCAACTTTTGTTTCGTGAATCACGAGTTAACTAGGTTTCAATAAATTATGACTAAAATCTTCACAACTGAAAGAGTTTGCAGCATTTGTATATGAAACATGTCAGCTTGAAAACCCAGCAGGTTTGCAACATTTGAATTAAAGGAGCAGATCAATCAGAGTATACGGTCTTGCCCATGCATAGAAGGGGCCGGTCTTCATTTAGATGTTAAAGCAGAGGTCTTCAACAGGGGGTCGTGAAGTTGTTGGTTGATTAGACAATTTCTCATATTTCCACAAATTTAAATGTCTTCAAATACACATTAACATGAATCCAACATATTGTAGCAAATGGATAAATGGAGGCAGAAGATGTTATCTTTCAGTAAATAAAAACATATATACATTTTTTTTTAAAAACGTCAATTAGTTGGTATGCATGATTATCATGTAATTGACAGACAATATTGATATTGGCATTGGTATCAGTTGACAAGGTATGTCTATGAATGTCAGTGGCACGGGCACCCTACTCACTGTACCTTGCACATGTTTAAAATAAAAATATATGAACCTGTGCAATATTTGAAGAGCTTAGTATTGAATGCACAATGACAAGGTATGTTTATACATGGTACTAGGCTCAGTTTAATATAAAGCACAATTTGTTACAATATATATAGTTGGGGCTCTCTGCTCAATCTCTTTATCAGTTTGGGGGTCCTTAGCCTGAAAAACATTAAAGACCCTGTGTTAAAGGAATAGTTTGACATTTTGGGTTACTTGTCGAAACAACTGAAGCTATCGTTTTTCTTGGGTGGACAGTCTCTGTATTCGCTTTCTTACTGAGAGTTAGATGTAAACTCGAGTTAGATGTAAAATTGAATATCTCCCCATTAAATGTGAAGCTGGTGTCTGGGGGCAGTTAGCTTAGCTTAGCATGTAGTCTGGAAACAGGGGGGAACAACTGGCCTGGCTTTATCCAATGTTTAAATATCTCACCGCCAGTACCTTAAAAGTTCACAAATTAAAACACAGTGTGCGTGTGTGTGTTTGTGTGTGTGCGTGTGTGTGTGTGTGTGTGTGTGTTGTGTGTTGTGTGTTGACAGTACGGGGAGGGGAGGTACAGATGGTGGGATGTGGCAGTCTGTCTGACTGCGGTGAAGAATGTGAGATTCAGCTGTTGGCCTCTCTCCCCCCGGCTCTGACCTTATGTGTCTCTGATCACCGTCTGGCTCCATCTCATTATGACAAACTCCATATTGCCTCAATCTCACAGCACCAGCCGTAACAATTACGAGACAAAAAAAACCTCCCAAACGTTTCAAAAAGAGACTGCCATGGCTGTGATACGTCAGGTTCTCTTTTGAGGTCCTGCTACCTCTCTTTACATGCTCGAGGGTCTTAGCTGTTGACCTGCGAACATACCTTGTCAGCAATTTCATTAGTCACATGAGCGGGGCTATTGTTTCCCTGTGGTGTGTGTGCATATGTGTGCGTGTGTGTGTAAGTGTAAAGGACCTTCAGATAGCCAGGAGGGCCGGGGGGTTTATTTATAGGCTGAGTGTCAAAGCAGCGCAGAGCCAACAGCAAGTCATTTACATCTAATGCACAAGAGTGCGAAGGTAAGCAGCTACTATCGCTGCAACATTTGGCTTACAGGCTTAGCTTTTTTTTTTAGGTTTTTCGGGACCCTTGCCAGCAGAGGGAGCACACACTGCCCCTCTTTATTCAGGCTCTTAAATGACGGTGTCACATTGTCTAAGAGTTGTTTGTACTGATCTGTGCAGAGAGCTGGAAGAGCCCTGGAGGAGCCCTGACTACTGCGGCATCTGATAAACCAATGTAATGAGCCTGTATGAGGCTGCTTACAGTACAGCAGGCTCTGTGATAAATATTACAGTTCCCCTCAACTCTTTTAACTTTTCTTTTCTTTTCCAAATGTAGATTCATGCTCCGAAGACAGTTTCCACTCGAGAATGAAAGTTGTTTCAGAAGTGCTGCAGTTGTTGTACTCAATGTTTTTTTTTTAGTATAGATCAAAATCAAAACTTTAACTAAGTCAGGCAACATTTTAACTTATCTCATAATATTGACTTTCTTCCTCTAAATCATAACTTACTATCTCATCATTTTAACTTTTATCTTATGTGAACATTTTAGCTCATAGTTTTTACTTTGTGAGTGAAATTGTCACATCTTATCTGACTTCTTATCTTTTCACTTTGACATCATAAGCCACATTTTGATTTCTTGTTTTATAACTCTGTCATACATAATTCTGATTTACAATGACCTTTTTTTGTATTATTATCTTGACGAACCTTTCTTTTTTTCTGGCAGAAATGGGCTTCCATACTTACATTTAGTATTGTCAAGCTATTTCAAATGCTTGTCTTGTCATGGTGCAGTAAGCAAAAGCAGGAATATCAAACACAGTAAATCACAATTTACTTATGTAGCATGCATATTCACAACTTTAAATGACCTAATTAATCATCAACCCTCTCTGATTTCTGTCACGTCAGGATGATCTGCCAACGTACTGCTATGATACGCGTCTTTGTTATTTACACAATGATAACATATGCATATTCAGACGGCTGTGTTTGCTGTTGATAGTTCCGTGTGTTGTTTCAGGAAAAAATGCATTTCATGGGAATTCAAATATTACTTGTTTTGTGGGACTGTGAAACACTGAGATTGGATGAGACGAGCTCCACTTTAAACGACATCATGCAGAAATGAAGAGAAAAAAAGGCCTCTCAGTTTCCACATCTTCAGCCACTGATTGCTCAGTACAAATAGATCTCTCATGTAATTGCCACTTGTTCTTGAGAGCCCATTTATCTATTCTGCAGCATTACGTCACAAGTCTTGCCTCTGCCTAATGTTCATGTGAGGAAAATATCGGACGTGTTTTGCATTGCGACAGTCCTCGTGTTTTACTTATATTTAACATGTGCTGGTTTCATCTGCAATGGCCTTATCCAGCAATGCTTATGAAAGGAGTATTGAAAAGAACAAATGACAGAGGAGGAAAGAAGGATCAACAGCAGCGGCTGATTGCAGTCGAGGCTCAGGGGAGTCCTCTGCTGGTCTGATGTCATAACTGCACATCTTTCCTAGGATATATCAGAGTCGCACGGGTCAGCAAAAGTGGCAGCGCTGATACAGGTTTTAAATTAAGTTTTAGCCTGTAGGTTGGCCACCGTGCTCACACCAGATGGCAAATGTCTGCGCCATAAAAATGCATCCAACAGTATTCAGGAAGTTCAGGAACAACTACAAACACCATTTAGACAAATCCAAGTGCATGAAAACAATGTACATACAGAAAATATGAAACCAATTATTTTAATTACCTATTTAATCATTGGGTTTGGGTCATACAATTTCCGAAACTAGAGAAAGTACCCACCACAAATTTCCCGAAAGCCTTAATTGTTGTATTCAAATGACTTAATTTGTGCAGCCATAAAAACATTAAGATTTGGATTTGAACATTTCACTCGGTGCAATCATCACACAGATTCAAAAGAGGATTTTTCCAAACACAAAGGTTTATCAGATGTAACAAAAGCAGGGGAAACTGGATTGAGCAGTTAATATCTTAGAAGACAAAGGAAATAGCAAAAATTCACATAGGGAAGGCTGACCCAGTGATTTTGTTTTGGTTGTTACATTTCTTCTTTCTATGGACTAATCAGTTCAACCCTGCCTGGCTGACTGGTTTAGAACGGATACCGTGGGGGTATTGTTTGAAAACATTTAATATCTTTGCCAAAAGCATACCTGAATTTCAGTATCAATACTAAAACAGTAAAGCTGCTATGATTAGTCTTAATTGAGCAGTCGTTCACAGAAATGAGCATCAGTTTTGAGGCATCAACGTTTGTATTGTGCTCAGTGAACTGTTTTAATTCACCACAACTGACTTATCGTTATTTTTTTTACTTTTATCAATAGTTTATGGCAGCTCTACAGCACCATAATAGATGATAAAGACACACTTTGGTCAATATTTCCTCTTTCATGCATCTCTCCACTATCAGTCTATCAGAAACACACTGACACTATCCGACAAAGGACTCAATAACAAGACTTGCTACACAGAGATGTTTAATAAAAAGGTCTTCGACTGACACACAGGTCCAAAGCAAAGACAAGTTCAAAAGATACTGAAAAATGGGCAAATAAACACTTGGACATACACAAGTACCGTACAGCTGATAAGCACACGACAACAGAGAAGACAAACGGGAGTGCACCGACTAAATACACCATGAAAGGTGGGTGATAACGGGGGACAGGTGACAGCGGGGCTAACGAGGGACAGGTGACAGCGGGGCTAACGAGGGACAGGTGACAGCGGGGCTAACGAGGGACAGGTGACAGCGGGGCTAACGAGGGACAGGTGAAAACAATCAGGGTGGGGGCATAAACTCACACAGGCGGGAAACACACAAGGGCAGGAAGTGAAGTATCTGACACGACAGACAGAGGTGACTAAAAATCTAGAGGCATAACCTTAAAGGAGAGTGAGACATGAAATAATCATCCTTAAAACTGCACAGCAGCTCAGGTGGAGCTGGATGTTGCTGGAGCAACATTTGTGTTGCATCACTGTATCATATTGTGCATAATCATATCAACATAAACAGCGAAACATCTTTTTGTCCATATGTATCAGATTTTTATTTTTCATTATCTCTCTCAGCTTGTCGTCGCCTTCTTCTGAATGAAATTCGTGATAGTCAGAGCACCCTAGGCTAGGCTGTCGTTATTGAAAAGAAGAAGAAGAAAGAGTCTCGCCTGAGCTTTACAATGATATTGGCGAGGCTCAGCTGTGATTTGTCATATCTTTAACATCTTCTCATGCTTGTTTTGTTGTCTGTAAATCCTGATCCAGTTTCAGAAGAACACATTTTGCTCTCCAAAGAGACCTTGGTTCGGTTTCAGGATGGCGAGTCTCGGATGGATGAAAATAAAACTCCTCACATAGCAGTTGTTCTGTTTGAGGCTCTTTCCCGTGCTGAGCTACTAAAACAGTTGCCATACGCAGCATCAACGTAGGGAGCATAAAAGAGATGCAATGCTGGCGTGAAGCAAATTGGCAATTAAGAATTAAATCAGAATTACTTTGAAGAGAAACAGGATGAGGATGGTGCAGAGTTACAGCTGTTGATCTTGCTTAGTCACATTACACAGCAGCCTGCCAGGATTGATGTTTACTTCTGACTAAAAATAATTGTTGAAAATGCAGATTCAAACTCATGGAGAGCAGTTCATGGTTGAGTCATAAGTGTTTTTGTGCTTCACAAGCATAATTGCATTATCTCCTCCTGGAAAACAAAACAAACAAGCCAAGGTCATTTTCATATTCCTTAAGCTGCATATTCCAAATCTCATCTTCTTTGTAATGAAGGTAAAGATCGATAAATGACAGAAGGCCCATCACACAGAGGGCTCATATCACCAAAGACGTGGCGCACATCCAACCTCACAGACACAAGTATAGCCTCTGAGGTTATTTACCGGCCCGTCTGTCACAGCACCCTGCTGAGACTCTTCCTGCTGCACAATATGAGCGTGTCAGTGTGAGTCCTACATTTTTAATGGAAACGCAGGAAGGAAGCAGTCAATGTCCACAGCAAACTAATAGCTCTGGTTTCATAGTGAGGGCTCTTGTCACCCATAAACTTTGATATTTCGAGAGAGAACATTTCATTTAAATGATATGGAGGTACTTTACTGGGTACAGAAATGATTGATGCTTTTATTTCTTTGGCATTTTGAAATCTCTCAATTACTTTTGTTTTATTTGCTTACGTGCCACTGGTGGTTTAACGTGCGTAGGCGTCAAAGATTTTCCCATGCAGGATGAAATGATAGCTTCAGGCCCGGCTGCTTCATTCACCAAGAGACAGGATTTATCGATAAGGTCACTGAAGTAACTACGTTTGCTCAGATTTGGTGAAGGTGGATTTTGATGTCATTCATCCAAATGTTAACCTTCATGATTGATCGCATCCTTCCAAAAAACATTATTATGACCTTCATTCATGCTTTTCAAACGAAGTGGAAGGGTAGTGAGGGGAGTTTGTCAGAAAGCACTTATCAATGAAAACCAGCTTCTCTATCAGCAAAGTAGTTAAATGCTGTTTCACAAAAATGTATACAAGATATGTTGCCAAATTTGGTAAAGGAAGCCAAATTAAGGCGTGATATGCACAGAATATAACACAGCACGACAGAATAAGTCAAAGACATGAAAATGTACCGTAAATTAGATTTTGCATGGTTTCAGAGAGCACTTCCATCACCATATTTGCTCTGATGTCTCCTTTTTGAGGTTCTGTGTTTCATGTAGAGCATAAAATGTTCTAGAAACATTAATTAAACTAATTGTCTCCTTGAATTTCACATCAAGTAGCTTAAAAGACACGTTTTTCACTCTCTGTATATGAGTATCACAAACGGAAAATGTTTCTGCTTGTTTCGGCACTTTACAGAAGCTGCTTAGGGGCTGCTCACTGTGCAGAAAGTCAAATGTTTAAAGCCAAGACAGCACTTTGCTCACACTGTAGCTGCACTGTTACATCAGATGAAAACCCCGTAGACCTGTTGTTGCTCATTTTATACATTTTCCCCAAAATGCAGCCTGACACATTTGGTATTTTCAGCCATGACCAACCAATGACATTCCCATCGGCCTCAGCTGTGCTTCGTGTTCCGTGTTAATGAGCGAATATTAGCATGCTAACATGCTTAGCTATGATTGGGGCCATGGTAAACCTTATTAACCTGCTTAACCAAAGTACGTTAGCATTGCGATTATGGTAGCAATGAGCTTTAAGCACCACTTCACAGAGCCACAAGCGTAGGAGAGGACTCTCAACATGAACAACTTCACCTACTTACGATGTGCAAGGAGAAGTCTCAAAACATCAGCCTGAACTTGTAGCTTAAAGAACAACGTTATTGCGATATTGTACAATAAAGTTTATGCTGGAGTTTTGACCTTTTCAGTATTTTTTAGAAACATTATAATTCATACAAAAGTTGTGTTGGTTTCAACACCAATAGGCTGCAGAACAAAAGTTTGTAATGTGGAGCCAAAAGAGACAAGTGGCCACAATAGAGCAAATACTGCCAAATAATGGAGCTTTTCATAGAGATGAGGCACCATTACACACGGACTCTCCAGTTTAAATTCTTATCAGCAATTCCATCCTGAGCACCATACTTTTCTCTAAATGTAGACCTGATTACTGAGGTCACACACTATGAATACTTGGTGTTACTTTCCATTTCAAACATAAGTCCTTCTGCAAAACTGATGATTTTCTGTAGGCACAAACACTCTTGGGGCTGGGTGGCACAGACATAGTGTGTGAGAGACATTGGTTTTGGGATTTGAATTACGGCAGCATTGTCCTTTAAAAAGCTGCAGAAATAAAGCGTCAATGCCTAATAACAAAAATAACAAACATCCAACCACCTCAGCATTTAATAACATACTTAATTTGTTTTCTTTACATTAAGATCCTCTTTTTCCCTTTCTATCCATTTCTCATTTTAAACAGTGATGCCCTCTGGAAACATGGTTGCTGTTAATTAACAATAACATCACATGTTTGACTCTCTGATGTGGCCTTTTCTAAGAGGACACTGCAAGTTCTCGTGCTCTCACATGGATTTCCTCTGGGTGTTTCCTCCCCCTGTCCAAAGCCACGCAGGTCAAGAGAGAAGACTAAAGCTGCCAACAGGTACACAAGCAAGAGTGTGAATGAGTGTCTGTCATTCTGAATTAGCCCTGTGAGGGACTGCTGACCTGCTCAGTGTTATTTTACCTGCAGCACAACAACTCTTAAAAATAAAAATAGAAAAGCAGGCAGAGAACCAGTGCTTCGGGTGTCGACCACTAGATGGCACAAAAGAATAAATAAAATCGGAACTCTTTGCCCTTTGTATAAATAACAGTAATCCATCATGTTGATGTCTTCACACACTGTAAAATAAAGTGGAGCAAAGTGAAACGAGTTGGAACTGGTCTCCACAAAGAAGTCCAGTCATGCTATCTAGAGGTAGACTGTCAAGGCTAAGCTCATCTTCCTCCAGCTGGCAGCAAGATATCAGCATCTCCGTGAACTTTAACAATGAATGTATTCAGGAAGACTGCAGGGAGTGTTTTTCCTCATATAGATAGCTGCTGAAAGTGACACAAATCGCAGAGATACTGAAGAAGTCTAGCACGGAGACATTTCTTATCGCTTTTGTGCAGTTGTAAAACATGTGCGCACTTGCATGAAAGGGCAGGTGGTGAAGTAATCTGTCACATTTTTGCAGAATTAATTTTGTAAAATATACCTGACCTGCTGGAAATGTAGCTTATTGAATGCGAAACAGGGTCAGAGAGGCTTCAACATGCAAGCTGTGCAGTTTCATATTGCTGCCTTTCACACTTAAGCAATCAATTATTCACACCCAGCAGTGACATCCAATTTTTGATGTACAAGATTTACACATTTTTCACACACAAATATAGACGTAAAAGTCATATTTTGATACATACAGGGGACCTACAGCTACTGTTTATGTTTTAGCTGTATCACTACACACAAAACTGCTTCAAAATAGAAAAAGTGTCTTCAGTTTCAAGAGTGAGTCTATTGCACTTCCATTATGAAGGCTATAGGAAGCAGGAAGAAGCATTCAGAGTGTTTGTTTTGCACCATTTCCTCAGAGCTTCACTTGATCACTATGAAGCTCTGAGTAACTGGAGGTACTTTGACCTGACAGAAAAGAGTGTCCAGGTCTTTATTTTCAATATTACTTCCATGCACACCACTGAGGTATAATACCACAGTCCTGCAATGTAAGAGTTTTACATTGTAATTTCCCTGAGGGATTGTATTTGAAAATACATCCTAATTCAAAATAAATTAATACTATTACAAAACTTGCAATATCAACTCTGCTACCCTGTTTTCCCCATTTCCCTGCCCTAGTACAGTAATAATATTTAACTGCACTCCATAATTAATATAGGTAATCAGTAATTAAAAATAAATACAGCACAGTGTAATTTCCTTTTAAACATAAAGTTGATATACCCATTTAATCCTATAGGTCTTTCTCACAGCAAGGCACCCATTAAGTATTTTATTATTATCCTTATTTGGAAAGAAGTACCAGGTCTAAAATCTGACAACAATAGATGAAGGTTCAACAATATGTGAGTGACATGAATAAATCAGGATTATACCAGTCAGTCAGACATTAACTCTATTAAATCAGATTAAATAAAACAAAAGAACTAACAATACGTCTTCATGTGTTTGAATGATGGTTTGCAGCTTCATGGTAATTAATTGTGAACTTCAGTGCATGCAAAGGTGCAGCCAGTGCTCTTAGGAAGCATGTAACGCTTTAATATCATGTAAAAAAATCCATATAGCATTAAAAATACAACACATCGACCCACCTACATTAATATTTCACCCGACGACCCATTTATTTTGAGCCGAGTCGGGACCCGAGGCTTACAGTACAATGTAAAATCCCACAGCAGCTCTTGTTCTCTGGTTTAAGTGGCTGCACAGTTTGTTCCTGTGAGACTTCTACCTGTGACTTCTGATCCTGCTCCAAATTAGACTTTGTAATATATCAGGTAATGCATGATAATTGAGTTGACATTACATTTACCTGGAACTAAGTGTACTTGAGAGTTGTTCTGGGTGAGTTTTACATCATTTTAATGTTTGCAGATGAAGTAGGATGCACTGTTTGCCTGTATACTAGTCGAATTAAAGCCACCGTCAACACAGATGAATCAGTTCACCTTGATGCTGACTTCAAAGTCACAGAGGAAACAGACCACTCCTTTTCTCACAGAAATTGAATGAAGTTTAACCATTTACTTGCAGAGCGGGTCCAAGGCATTTTTAAAAAAAAGAGGCAACTGAGAAATGGTAAGTCCCCTATCAATTTAATCAGTACCACCAGACTCTTCAGTTCCCGCTCAGCTCGACAGAGCGTTTTAGCGTCTGTCATTTCATGGTTTTGGTTCAGTCTCACCACTCTCATCGGCAGTCCAGAAGCAGCACAGTTTCGTCAAGTAAACTAACCGCTCAGCACCAAACAATGAACTAACAACGTTAGAGACAAGCTGGTGAATATAGTAGAACAGTTAAAGAGCCACATAATTCCTTCAGGAGCTGGTGGAGACCAAAACTGAGCTAAAAGGAGAGTGAACATTGGACTTACATTCATCAGGAGACCAGAAACGCTCCACATCTTCCTCTACATCTGCTCTCAAGCGTTTGCTAACAAGTTTGCCATATCAGCTTAAAAGGGGACGATAATGTCAGTGATGTTTTTATGCATTGTTTCAGCTGCTCTCAAGTGGACGGAAAAATAACATAAAGCAGGTTTAATGGTTTACATTTAAGTCTTAACTTCACCTTGCTGCAGTGATGTAGGAGTGTACACTCGCTATAAGAGCAACAGAGCAACAGAGCAACAGAGCAACAGAGCAACAGAGCACACATCTGTCCTTTTTCTATTTCTTTGTCCTGTGCAGAGATGTGTGAGACTATCACACAGGGCAAACACATAAACAAACAACGTCTCACACACGATGACGGATTTGGACTTGCTGAACTGGAAGAAGCACCTGCAGACATGAAAAAACCTCCAGCAACAGTACAGTTATTTGAATTTTTTTGGTGCTTTTTCACATCGTAAAGCTAACTATAAATATGCAAACACATTGTTAAGAGAGGAAACAGCGTAACTTATTTTATTTCTTTTTGTGATAAATTGTTGCACCTTTCCACCACTGTATTTTCTTTCAGTAATACAAAAGTACGTACAATCAGCTCCAGAACAATGACTATAATACAAGTTAAAATTTACAATATCTTCTCTTTACAGCACCCACATATAAGAGTGCTTAACACACAGCTAGTTAAAAAAAGGTGAGAGCAAACAGGACAGCAACCAACAAAAACATCAGCCATGAACTTCAGCTCAGGCTGAGTACCATGCAGAGATCAGAAATAAACAACTTTTTAAGATTGTCATCATGCCATCAAAACAAGTCTTTCCTTTACAATATTTTCTTTTGGCAATTGTTGATGTTAGTTCAAATGCATGCAATATACCTACACTTAAAGTTTTGTAGAGTTTTGTACACACATCATTCACTGTATAAAAAAAACAAGACCGATCACAGAAACTACGCAAACATGAATGAACATGTCTGTCAATAAAATTGTCATAAAATAGTGCAATAAGAGAATAAAGAAAAAAAGGGGCCCAAAACTCAATAATTGTTTTACATAATTTTTTGTTACAACCACTCAATAACATGTCAATAACATGCAGTCATTTTCAGGACTCGTGTCTATTAATCGCGTTAACTGTTTACCAGCCTGATAAAAGGACATTTATTTGTGCAGTCGAGGTTTTGTTGCCAGGGGGCGTCACCGAGCAGCTTATTCAGGTCGTTAAGCTCCTACAGCTCACCGTGAGAGCAGCGCGCGAGAGAGAGAGAGGGAGAGAGAGAGAGAGAGAGAGAGAGAGACAGAGAGAGAGAGAGAAAGAGAGAGAGAGAGAGAGAGACGCACTCAAGCTGCAGAAGTGAAGCAGGTTGGACTAAACATAGAAAAAGGAAAGCGAAAAAAGAAAACCTGAATGCTCCCCGAGGTTTGTAAAGTGAAGGCGAGCGGAGGTGCCCGCGCGCTCAGCGATGACAGCCGCCGTCTGTAGGCGGGATGGGGAGAGGAGAGGAAGCTTTATTTGCACACTTTGCCGCGCGGGTTTGACCGCGGACAGTTAATTGCCACCAGAAGACAATTAAGCCGCGGCTGAGGAGCGAGGACGGTGTTTGCTGTCAACTTTTTAAAGGAGCTGCCGTGTTCCGGGGAGCAGCCGGTGGATGTGGCGCCATGGAGATGAAGACAAGACTTCGAGCGACGCTGATGTTAATATGGATTTTTCAAGGTGAGCTAATTAACTCTCCGGGCATTAGGCCGCGCGCTGCAGGTGGCAGGCAGCCTGCGAGTGTAACCGGATCATGTTGGTGTCGTGGAAAGTGGGTTTCAACCATATGCATACGGGGAAAGTCAAGAAAAAGCTTTTCCTCTCGTTAAACTTCCACGTTTGAACCAACAGTGAGCCAAACAAAAGCGAGGTTAGTCCCTTTAAGAACATGCTGGCGTTAGTTTGAAGAGTTACTTTCGACGAATTAAGTCAGTAATGTATAATACACTACAATGAGTGGCCTACTTCATGTACTGTAGCTGTATGGCCTTTGTCAGTGTGCATTAACACCACGGTTAAATCCTGAGTGTAAATGTATTCAAATGCATTGCTCAGATTCATATTATTGGCAGTAGGAGCGGCTATTAGTCTGCTCAGATGTCAAACATGTGTCAATCTGAAAAGCCCCTCCTCCTCCTCCTCCTCCTCCTCCTCTTCATCCTTTCTTTATCAAGCGAAATTTTGAATTTAAATGCTGGAACAAGCACACTGACAATTCATGAAATATGTAACTTTTTTATTGCCGTCGCTGCTGCTACTGCTAGTGGATTTACCAGAGGTCTCCTTTTAAGCACACAGCAGAGTACTCTTCATCTTAAGAGGGCATAATGTTGTTGCATGGTTGAATGCCCTGACATATATTTCAAGGAAGTGTTGTTGGTTTTTTTTTTCTCTCTCTCTGGTTATTGCCCCTTGTGAGGTTGGAAATGACATAAAAGCACGAGTCTACCTGAAAGAGTTTGATGTCGTTTCAAATAATTCTGGACGAGACATCCCAGCAGTCACATTTTGGGTCACTTGGGTCCTGCAGGTTCAAAGTCAAAGTTCAAACTGGTATGGCTTGCATGCATAACACATTGAATTACTCATTAATAATGGCACACATTTGCACCAAATGTGAAAAGGAAATAGACAAATCCAATTTTTTCTAAGCGTTTAGTCAACATTATTTGAATGTCTGTTTGGACTGTAAGCATTTCATTTGGAGCAAAAACTAAGAGCCAGCTTGATGCTATTACTTTACATAATCACAAAGAAACACAGACAATATTGACGAGATGAGTTAAATAGCCTCAATTTCTAAATTGCATTTGGCCAATCCTGCTTCTGTCAACTGTGCTGCTGCATCATTTCTTACCAGAAGCTGGCTTTCCTCTAATGTGGAAATTAAGAGATTGTTTCAGCTTGACTCTTTTTATATCAGGATTTGTTCTCAAGTTTCACTGAGGAGCAGCATTGGAAAAGACAAAGAGGGGACATTATATCTATCTTCAACTCACTTTGGAATGCTTTAACAATGCAGAGCACACTTGGTTTAAAATCGGCGTTGTTCTCATGGGCTCCTACATAGAAACCACTGTGGTGTGACATTACATCAGCCGTCCTTTGATTTGGTGCAACTGCTCGATGGAATGAAACAAATGAATGAACTTGTTTTCTTTGCGGCTTCAGCTGATTCCTGTTCTGGTGATCGAATGGATTCCTTTTAAATTTGCATGCTGGATTTCTTTTCACATTTCTGACAACAGCTAAGCCTGTTGGTAAACCCCCCTCAAAAAAACAATCTTGCCTGTCAGAAATGTCATAATTAGCAAATCAAGGAACTGCAGCACGAAACCGTAACGCATGACCGACTTCACATGAGCAAAGTAGACCCAGTTGGAATTGATGAAACAGAGCAGCTCACTGGCTTTCCACGACGGGACCCATAGCTAACTGGCTACTGAACGCTAAAATAAATCTGTTAAATACTTGGCTGCCTGCAGGATTCTTTCATTTCTGAGATGGATGCTTAACATTTCATAACTGACAGTTATAAATCACATTCTAGTTGTACCACACAAACACATTACCGCTGCCGATCAGATAGCTCAAATTGGCCTGAGGACGGGGACAAGGTGATTTGGCTCCGAGCAGTCTGAATGTGGAATTAGTTCTTACCAACCTCTCCCCTCCTCTTGAAAAATTGCCTTTCTCTTTGGCTGGGTTGTTAAAATGCTGTCATGTCCTCTGCTGATTGTGTTCAGTGGCGGCTGGTTTGTAATGAGACGGTAGCCACTAGGCTCTGGTGTAAGCTGATGTTTGTGAGCCAGCTATATCCCTTTTTACAGAATAACTCACAGAGCTTAGGGTAATTCTGATTAGAGCATGATTAACTAAACAAGAAATTGTTCGGCCGTCATCCAGCGTTGGAACAAACAGCGTTCCCGGCGAAGGGCTGCATGAGAATTAACTATTAGTGCAAAGCTTCCCTTTGGCTGGCCTCGGCAGTCACCAGAGTCTGGCAATAAAGAGTATTAGACATCTTGAGATCTGGAAGGTATCTGGAGGAGCACAAGTCAAAGTCAAAGACTCTAACAGACAATCCAGTTTGTACTTCAGGATACCAAAGTTTGTGTGTAATAGCGGGTAAATAGTCGTTTTGGAAGGAGCTTTCGTCAATTTAGAAAAGTAACTGTAATTTTACTGCTTGACAAAAAAATATTTTTACAAGGACTTGGTTGAATCTTCCAGAATTTTCCTCATCAGATGGAGTTTGCTTGGTCGTCATAGAAATGGTTTTGTTGTTCTTATGTTAACCAGGTATGGAATCTTTCTCATTTTAATTTGAATGAGGAAAGGTGGCTAAAAAAGTATAGTCGGTAAAGAGGTGACAGGAAACGAGTAAATGGCCCTAAGCGCGTGTTGGTGATTCATTGCTCTTCAAATAGGCTTGTGGGCTGGGTTTAGACCGTCGTGAGACAGGTTAGTTTTACCCTACTGATGATGTGTTGTTGCAATAGTAATCCTGCTCAGTTCCTTTAAAAAGAGAAATCTACAGCTTTAAGTTGAAGAAGCACATTGATTGTAGAGACAAAACATTTACTGGGGAAAAGCCTACTCCAGTTTAGAAACACCACACAGAGACATATAATGCATATGTGAGTCACTACGGGGGGCCAGCGATTGTATCCCGAAAACATCCCGACGCTGTACATCTTCTGAGTCACTTTATTTATCTTCTCTGCCTCAAACTGGTAAATTGCCACCAGTTTCCAGAGTGGTTACATTTGTTAGACTTACTCGGTGTGTGGGAGCCTAATTGATCCGGTCCACTGTGTGTGTGTGTGTGTGTGTGTGTGTGTGTGTGTGTGTGTGTGTGTGTGTGTGTGTGTGTGTGTGTGTGTGTGTGTGTGTGTTTGTCACAAACACACTGAAAGACCCCTGCAGAAGGCACAGAGGAAGAAAGAGCCAGTGCAGCCTATAAAGGATTCTCTCATGTAAAACTCAAATTAATTGGCCCGTGCTCGCCACACTCACAAAAAATATATTTGTTTCTACACACAACAGCTGTTGCATGTTCCACTTTATACCCAGTGACAGTTACAGTAGTGGAGGTTGACAGGTGTTGATTGGAGCTTTGCGTGCCGGCTCATTGAGCTAACGTGACTTAGAGGCAAGTGATCAAAACAATCTGAATGTGCAGAGTTAACTTCGACGGACGTGCGACCATGTTAACACTGATGTTTACAGTCAGTTACATAAACTCTGAAGGTTTTTAGAGTGACAAGATTTACCATTGTCCTGCATTTCCCATCACGATTACAGTAAAAAAAAAAAAAAAGAATTTATGTTCGTATTATGTTTGTATCAGCAGGTTGTGTTTTCTTTGCTGTTATGAAGGTAAAATAATTTTTCACATTTTAGCTGATGCACATTAAATGAACCGTCCACGTTTCGCACACATCAGACGCACCAACTCATCAGCATTTTTCTTGCTGAATGACTTGCTTTGATGTTTGGCGCTGTACTGCATTAGTCATTTGCTCGACACACAGCACAGTATAACAGTCCAATAATACTCCGCATCATGCTTTTTCAGTAGGGAACCTTTTAAAGCACTAATTCAAACTCTGACTATCAGCAAAATGTGACTATCCAGGAGAAAAGGCATCATTTGTAAAAAAAAATCTTTCTTTGTAAAAAATGTTCTTGAACAGAGCAGAAGAGCTATCAGTTCTGCTAATTACCCAGTCTCAAGCATGATATTAATATAAGTCTAATGAGTTTATCGGTGAAACAATTGATTTAATTAGTGAGGATGCATTGGCAATCACTCAGAGGAAGGCTCACAACAGTAGAGTATGTATACCTCAAATTTATCTTGATTCAAAAGACACAATGATTTCATGAAAATGTTAAACTTTTTTCTTGTGAATATTTGTGTCAGGGGGTGGGCCTGAAGCCGATCCCAGCTGACATTGGGCGAGAGGCGGGGTACAGCCTGTACAAGTCACCAGTCAATCACAGGGCTGACACGTATACAGACAATCATTCACACCCACGGGGAAATTAAGAGTCGCCAAGTGGGAGGAAAGGATCCCCACGCAGGCACCAGGAGAACAAGCAAAGCTCCACAGAAAACCACACCTGGTGTCTCAAGGAGCAGTAATGTCCTACCTGCAGGCGTTTGGAAATGTATTAGAGGAAGAAAAGACGGCCAGAGGGGAAAGGCCGTCTTGTAAAAATACATCGAAAATGTGTCAGGATGTGAAACTATATTGTTTAAAAACCAGCAGAGTTAAGAACATCTTTAAATACTGTGTATGAAAGACACTCAGGCTGATTAGACATGCGTACATCCAGCAGCAGCAGCAGCAGCTGTAGTTACCAAGGGGAACCCATGTAGCACCTGCTCAGTACTGAAATTATGTTTTCACTGTTGATTTCATGGTGAGTTAATGTTTCATGTCTGGTCATGCTATGGTTGGCTTTTCTCAAGTGAGGCGGTCAGCCGGTGAGCAATCAGCTCTTACTGTTTTTCCTTTTCCAGATGAAAGCAGAAATGTAAAAGACAGCACAGGGAATGAAATGTACATTAGCGCTCAGAGATTAACGCTGTATTTTCAGCATTGCTGAGTGTTGCTCCTTGCAGAATGTGCTGCAAAATCAGCTGTGAGATTGATATAGGCTGATATATACTCCTTCAGTGTTTAAGGGAAACTATTTCGTCACAGAAACGCAAGAGATGGATGGATGCACGAGATGGATCCTCTCAGCAGGAATCATTAGTAAACCTAGAGCTGCAACCAAAACGTACTTCAATTTGGGTTTGTGTGAATATCAAGCACACTTTGTGACAGACAAAGGTTTGTTGAAAAGCAGTCGCTGTATATTCTGTTTATTTAGTTGATTAAATCCGTCTTAAAACCTACCTGCAGTATAATTAAACTTAAATATAGAAGCTGCTGGTGCTGCAGCCTGACAGGTGTGCTTCTCCTCTTGTCACCTCTCCACCCACGCTCCATCTTTATGTGGCTAATGATGTGGCCACCGGTGACAAGTCCGGTTTCTCCACCGGGGAGACTATCAGGACACTTTTTAAATCTTCCCACTAAGGCAGTAAGTTCGTCATTTTGCTCTTTAGTCTCACAGTGTTTGAATCACAAGCGTTCTATAAAGGAAAAAAGCATCTAAAGGAAGCGTGTTTGCATTTGCTGGCCATCGGTTGATTTCCCCGTTGATCTTAGCCCACAAATGATGCATCGGAGGAGTGTGTCATTTACTCTCCAGGCGTGGGCGAGGGTCTTGATGATTTAGACGAGGTGCACCATGGGAAAATGGCACACACTAATGAGGAACGTTCCCTCTTTAAATGAGACCATTGCTCTGGGTAGAAACCTGTGTGTGTGAACTTCAGAGACCTGGCATACAAACACTCAACGCAAGGCCGCTAACTATCGTCTCCAACGACATTTGATTTGCCAAGAGACATTTATCTTGAGACTTGAGACAAAGAAATCCTATTAATGCTGGTGAAAGCAGTGCTTACCTGCTGGAATTTCATTTTCAGACGACTCATCACAATTACTCGGTTCTTTTAACTGAAATGCAGCGTCAATTGTAATTGCAAGAGGTTGCTACACTCGGGCAGAGTCTCTTTTCTTTTTAAAATAATATGACTTGAAAAACAGTTTCATCAGCGTTTTAAAATGTTTGCTGTTATCCAAAGAGGAAGATAGATTTTCAGGGGTAAAATGCGTGAAAACTGCTTTTTATTCTTTTGACTTTGTAGTGCAGGTAGGAACTGGGCTGCCTGTTGGCAGCAGATGAGTTTTGCTCTTCGACGCTAGAGGATTAGGGTCCTGTTTGGCTATTATAGTGAAGAAAAAGGGGATGGTTTTTTTTCTGTGGTGTCAAAGGGTTGAATGGGTTTTCTGCAATGCTGTATTCGTGATCGGTTAGTTTTAAAATGGTAGGTGATAGCTGATAGATCCTTTTTTTTCTTTTTTTTTTTACCTGTAAAAGGACAGAATTGGAGTGCAGAGATAAGAGATTAGTATTCATTGAGGAGTGAGAGGCACCTTTGGTCCTTTCTCTTGTTGCTCGACTGTCTCGCCAGATGGAGGGGAGGGTTTTTGTGGCCAGATTAATGCCGTCATCTGGTTTGAGGTGTAACCTGGCCTTACAGGCTTCAGGCGTGGTCAGTTGAGGCTAAAGAAGGTCCCTCGGGTCAATCCTGTGGTGACGAGGCAACTTGCCCACACAGGCTGCTGTTATTCCTCCTCACAGATTAAAACTGCGTTATGCTGTGCCTCTGTAATGTTCCTCCCTCTCATGTAATACACTCTTCAAAGAAAGATTGCCTTTTGATTTACTTTTACGAAACAGTTTTCCTTCATATCTTGTGCCCTCGGAATGAGAAGATTCCTTCATTCCTTCCTTCCTTCCTTCCTTCCTTTGCCAAAATAACAGACATCCTAAAGGCACTTTGAATATACTGTATATCATCTCAAAATCATATCACATTGTTATCCATGGCAGTGTCGGTTGGTTCACTGCTTTGGTTTAGACTGAAATGTATCAACAATTATTGAATAGAATTTAGTTTACGTTCATGTTCCCCAGAGGAAGAATCCTAAGTGAAATATCTGGATATCTATTGGATGGATTGCCATGACATTTGCGAAAGATATTCATGGTCCCTAGTAGATGTATTTTAATGACCCACTGACTTTGTCTTTGGAACCAAAATGATATGGTCCTCAGGGGATGAGGACAATGCTAGCATGTTGAGACTCGACATGCTAGCATTGTCATTATGAGTATGCCTGTCTGTAGACACACATTTTTTGTTGTTTTCAGTCATTTCTGCAGTTTCCATAGTAATTTAATTTAGTGCTAATAAAATGTATTATTTCTAGCAAACAGTAAAATGAGCCGTGTAAATTAACATTAGAAAGCTAGCAATCCAGCATTGTTGCCAGGGGTGACACAAAGGTTACGGTTAGGTGTACGTTGGTTTTGAGGTCACGGTTCGATTTGTTTTCAGTACAGCAGGGAAAAACAAAAATAATAATGGTAATAATTAATACTTTTTTCATTTCTTAAAACAATAAAATTGACCATGATTCTAGCAGATAAGGCACTGAAATACCGGCATTTTGTCAATAAAATTAAATAAATAACAAAAATAAATATTACAAATGTCAAGGGATGCACCGATCCAACTTTTTCAGTTTGACCATATGCTTAAATTCGGTATTGTCTACAATTGAGTGTGGTCCCATATATTCAGCGATTAACCCTCTATGGCAGTACTTACTTTGGCTCGGTGTAAATCTGCTGCGGAGAGAGGGACAGTCTTTTTGTTTTGTTTTCTGCTAATTTACACATTTGGATGATGCCATTGCAAATTAAGTGTTTGGAGTGTATCAGTAGGACGGCATACAGTTTGACACAAATCGTTATCCATTGAGCTTGACTTATCAGGCTAAGCCGACTGGCACGCTACAGCTGATAACTGGTGCACTGCCAAAACTTTCAACTTAGTTGGCATTTGCATCACTGTCATTCATGTTTTTCATACATTTTAAGCAACATTTCAATATTTTTCTTGTTGTGTTTTTTTTAGCCCAGTGACAGAGCAGTGAGGTGACACGGTGAAGAGGGAGAACTTGATTGGTTCTCCTTTGCTCATTCTGAGCACTGATTGTTTCTCTAGAACAGTTGGAACCTTATAGAACCAAGTTAGAGAATTACTTTGACTTTCAAATTTTAGGGCCATTAATGCATAAAAGTCAAAACAAACCTACACAAAAACGTTAATAAGCCGTTTAAGACATAAACACTTAGATTATAAATTTAAGGTCACAATTCATTTTGTGTGCTGGACATCATCTGGTCACCATGTATGTAAAAGCCTCCATCAAACCCTCAGGCGGTGGCCTTTGTGGTTTCTCTAAAGCTCCTTGCTTCATTTTCCAGCCCTTAAGTCTTTATTGCAGCTGTCATCAGTTTACTTTGTGGCTCATATTTTCACTTTATTTGGCCCCTCTAGTGGTGAAACAATTTTCATTAGAATTAATACCTTTTGGGGATGTTGATACTCAAAATAGAAAGAACCTACCGAGCAGAATACAGGGCCGAACTGTATTTTATAATCTTAGTGATCTGTCAGACTCTGGAATAATTGGCTCTTTGAGGTGACTGAGAATTGAGGCTGGGCAGAGGAAGGACCTTCTCATCACTTGAGGTGAAACAGGTGTCTCCTGTTTCTAAGCCGCTCCAGATGTCATTAGTGTGGCCAGGGAGGGTTTGGTAAAAAGGATTTCTCCTCAGCTTCATTCCTAATGTTAGCCTTCCTGAAAGACTGTAGTCCAGTCCAGGTGAGAATCATATTAGTTGTTTTTTTTCAGTCTCAAGTTCAGGATAAATTTACTTTTTCTTGATTTCGAAGTTAGTGATAAACAGAACTGTATTACACACCAACATTTTCACAAAGTACAGATGATCAAAACACACAGAGAGAGGCGGCAGCGCAAGAGTTCAAACGAGAGGCATTTCATAAAAAAAGGGTTTTGCATTTTGCATCAAACAGTGTTTTCTATGTGGAACTCTAGTTTCCAGATTATGTGGAAGTTCAGTGAAATATAGTCAGTTATTTATCCTGAAACTGTTATTCATGTCGTCACTAACACTTCCTTTGCCTCGGGTGTCCTTCCAATAAATGCTTTCCCCAAAATACATGTGCAGCAGTTGTCCTACTTCCTGCAGCAATAATTGTTTGAGAGAGATATTTTTGTTTGAGGAGTTTGATTTCTTTATTTATTTAACAACTTTATCAGTTGGTCACTTACTTGACTTCCCAGATTTATTCACATACACATTAAGCACCAGTACAAACAGTCCATTTCCAATACTGTCTTTAATCGCATCCATGTGGAAGTCTTAATGACTTATTTAGAACCATTATTGACACAAAATATGCATGCACTACAATATATAACTCGTTTATCATGCATATGTGTTTGATTACAAAGGTGCTTTCCTCGTTTGCAATGTGGCAACAAATTATAATGCACATGGAGCTATGGTGTTCAATGATAAATAAATAATTATGAAATAAATAATCACATGAATGAATATATTTATATATTAAACAATAATCTGTGAAAAATTTTCATACTTTCGTAACGAAAGAGTTTTATATTACTTTTTTTTTTTGACTATTTTATTTCCTAATAGACTTTTTTGTTTTGTTTAACATTTAAACTTTTCCAATACCAATGGAAAAGCTATTCCATTACAAATAACAAAAAAATGGTTTAGTAACCATTAGCGTACAACAGACATAGATTGTCCCGCGACCCTAAAAAGGATAAGCGGTTTGGATAATGGATGGATGGAGACATAGATTGTACAGAACATAAACACGTCATGATGTTTTCACAAACACAGCTCCATTTTAACTCCATTACTTTCTGACTAAATCATTTGAGAGTGTATTAACAGACAATTTGCTTACACAGTAAATGGGTGGCAAAGCTGTTTGAATCATCAGTTTTATATACTACCCTGAAATAGTCACACGTGCTGAAAATTGTTTTTTTTTTAAATATTTCAGGATTTAGCAATCCTGAAATATAATTAACCAAAAACATGAACTGCTTTGTGAAGCACTCTCCTTGTATCTCTGTCAGCAACGTGGCAGCAGGCAGTCAAGCATTACGTTACATATAGTTTTTTTGCAGGAGTGGAATTTGCTCATTTCTATTTCCAGCCCAGAGGTTGGTTGGTCCTCTAAATTGATCTGGCGAACACAGCTGCTTCTAAGAAACCTGCTCACACCTGATAAGCCCAGTAACCATGGCACCTTTTACCGGCAGAGCTCAGACTTCAATGTGCTTCATTTCAGGTGGGAAGGTGGAAGTCATAAACTTTCGCTGGTATCAAGTCTGCTGAGAAAATACAGAATTCTTTCTGAAACCTGTGAGAAGAAGGCGAAATCACAGCCCTGAAAACTGCACCGACAGAATATATTGTCGTCATTCTGTCATTACTCTACAGTCGAGGTATTCAAAGTCCCCACAACATGTGTAGTTTCAAAGTTTTGAGGAAATCAAACACCCACAGGAGTCAGAGAAACTATGATAAATACAACCTTGACAAATGTTACCCCAGCTGGATAGTTTCCAGCCATTTAAGTACGGAGCATGTGCGGGTTGTCGGGGGATAATTGTGGATGAGAAGGTCGCCAACACTGACTTCTCTTAGTAGCAGGGCTACTGATGTTTTCAAAGTGAAATGGACCAGGTGGTGTACTGATTATGTTTACCAAGTTTAGATTCTGAACATGTAATAGATCTTCGCTGAGCCCCTTCAGCCGTCTGGGATTAAATCTCCCACAAATAAAGTGAGATTCTAGTGGGAAGGAACTGACCTTGATGGCTGCCAATGTACCTGCAAACATGAAGTGTGTTTGAGATTACAAGATCAGGAGAACCCCCCCCCAAAAGCTTTCCAAAAGTCTGAAGTTGTACGTAAACAACAAATAATGTTGTAAATGAATAAATCCATCCGGTATCATGGAATCAATAGCCAGCAATTAAAGCACCATTAATTGGTAATCTGCCAAATCAACTTTAATTAAAGATCGATCTAATGTTTTGAGCAAATCATTACCAAATACTATATTAACTCTACTTTTAGCTCTGTTTTTGGTCTCTACCGCCTCCAGAGAGGAATATCAGGCTCTTTGGCTGCTAAATGCTACATTATGTTCACCAGCGAGTTGCTATCTGTGTCCGTCTTCTGTTTGGTGCTGAACAGGTAGTGCACAGTAGGTTCACTTTTATTTTTTAAATAGAGAAGGAAGGTCAGCCAGAACAGCAAAGTTAAAGTCGGTAAAGCCAAAGCAATGAACTGAAAGACGCTAAAATGCTCCGTTATTTGATCCATTGTTAATATGAAAGTATTGATTAGTACAATGTTAATCATTTGACTCAATAATGGTGGAAATATATTAATATTTCCACTTTCTCAAATGTGATGATTGTTTTTTCCTCTGTTTTTATGTCTCGAATATCTTCCACTTTTGTTTTATTGATTGGAAGAAACAAGCAATTTAAAGACATCACATTGGGTTCTGGGAAATTGTGATTTCTTTTTCAGATGTCTGATAGACTCAAATTGTCTTGCAACCCTTAAGTGAAAGGGATGTTTTGTCACATCTTATCAGGTTTAACGTTCCCATGTTCTCTCTGTCTCTGGTTTTTTTTTAGATCTTTTGGTCTTGTCGTTGTTGTGAGTGGCTTCCTGTTAATTGCATTTCCTATAAAGCTTTCTGATGGTACAGTGTGAAATACATAATGATAGATATAATCCTAAATATGGTTGTTTTGTAAATACAGACAGGATTGCTGTTGTTCTTTCAGTTAATTAAAGAAATGCCTGCAGACGAGAGATAAAAGTGAAAACAATTTCACACCCTCTGTTTTAAAATGAGCTTTAGAGCCACAATATTGACCCATAACAAAGCAGACGTAAACGTCTTAAGAGCTTGAAAGAATAAAGTTGCTGCAAATAACTTTATCACGAATGTATCTCGGCAAAAAATAGCTCTTCACGCCCTTAAAATTACCAGTGCTCCATTTTCATATTGTAGCAAGTCAGTTTGTGATTAATCAATGATTCAGACTAAAACATCTCCTGGTTTTGTAGCATTTAAGACAGTATTTCATTATTTATGTGTTCTCCACGCTGAAACCGACTAATTACCTAAAAGAAGGACAAAGTCCGGACAGAGACCCTGCTGGAGTTTTCAGTAAAATCCTGGCAACGACTGACGTGCATTTAGATCTTCTAATCAGTGCACTCCTGTGTCCTCACTGATTTAAAATGAGAAAATTAGTGTAACTGCTGCAGTCACAAAAATTATAGACCTACATGATTCAAGGACTCCAGCAATACTAGAATTCAGTTTTTTTTGTGTCTAATACTAGTGTTTTTTTTTTTTTTTTTTAAATCATAAATTGAAGAGTCAAGTAAAATGCAAAACAATAAACGTATAACGTTTTTGAAAAGCTACGCTGTGGAATTAAATTATGTTTTGATCAATTTACAAGTTACTGCACTTCTATGGCTGTGACTCTTTAAAATCAGTTGACTGCTTTTTAAACCTCGGCTGGCATTGCTCGTCAGCCCACCAGTTGTCTTTCTCTGGATAACCATTCCACTTATGGAGAGCAATACGCTGTAGGGGACAAGATAATAATCATAGACAATTGTGACATCTTTTCACCAAGTACACAAGTATAGTAGTCATTTTGAGTGAGAAACATCTGATGCAGTTACATTATAAACTAGTCCTATCCGAAAAGGAATATCTGGATCGGTCATTTAAGAGAAGGTGAAGTAGGGTTGAAGTGGAGTAAGGCGTTAAGCTTTATGTACTCAATGTATATAAAAGGGAATTCTTCTATCACTTACTGGTGTATTTATACTTCTTCTGAGAGAGCTGGGTGGGGTGATGGGACTGCAGCTGTGTACCAACACTTAGACTTAATTGGTTTAGCTGAAGGCAGGGACAATGGTTTGTGCCCTCAAGAGCTGGCTTCTCTTCCTAGAAGACTGCTTTCTTTTAAATGGCTTTAAAACAAAGGTTAGGAGGCCGTTTTCACCAGGTTAGTGATTCATGGCACAAGACTGAGAGTCTTGGTTGTTGGAGTCCCAAATCAATTGCAACCTAAAATGTTGGAGGTGATAGAAGTCTCTGTTTGACTTGTTTTTAACCAGTACATGCTGCGTTTTGATAATGCATACATGCTGGATCACAATCCAAAACTCTTACCATTCATTCACCACTCTTTATGCTTTTGTGTAAAAATAAAGAGACATAACTCAGCTGAAATAATAAATAAATATCTGAAACGGTAAACCAGTTGCATTTGATTTTTCATATTTTGATTTTGCAATTACTGCTTTTTTTTAAAGTAATTTGATGACTGACAATATGAAAGAGAGGTGTTCTTATGAATATAAAGCTGACCTTTTATGGACTACTTGTAGACACCGTTTAACTCTCCATTTTCCAAGTTAAAGAACATTATTGATTTCACATGAATGTGTTAATTTGAGGTTTCAAACCAACAATAGAGTATTACGCAGGGAAATATTTAGATTTTATACAAGAGTGATTCATTGCATTATTGAATAGATTACAACCGTCATGACCAGACACAAAGTCATCATGCCCATTACGACCAGGTCTGTCTGTCTACTACAGTATAATGTGATTGTCTGCTGAGTCAAAGGACAATGGTCACATTATGATGTCTTCTTGTGTGTGACTTTTGTCTATCCTGTCTCCCTCCCTGCTTAAGCCAGCTTGGGCTGGTAATAAGATTAGAGCGTAGAGAGGCGGCTTAGCGACCCGACCTAAGAAACGGTGATCGTTTATCTGTGAGCTGCTGCAGATGGACACGACCGGGGAAAATAGTATTGGAGCAGAGAGTGGCTGTGGGGCTGCCGAAGGTCAAAGGGCAACAGGCGCCATTCAGTCACAGCAAAGATGTGCCTCTAAAATCAGTGTGCCTGATCACTCCAGAGTACATTTATCCTCACGGCTCTCAAATACATTTAATGATGAATGTTGCACAAAATGAAGGTTTTTATTTTATCTCCACACAAACCCTTTGTTTACCTCTCCATCCATAATCACCGCCTCCACAACAAACACAACTTTAGCTTCTATCAGTGGCCTCATCCATCCACACTAATCAATGCTCTTTTGAACTGTGGCTGAATTAAAGGCTTAACCCCTTATTGCCAACTGTCCACAAAGATCTTAACAAGCAGAGATTTAGAGGGAGTCATTCGAATGCGTATTGTGGAGCATCCGCCATACACGGCAGCAAGAAAACATGATAATTACCCTTTTGGGTTTAGACAGTTTGAACCAGTTATGAAATCAAAAGCTTGTCTGATGAAGGAGTTTTGTTTACATGTAAAAAAAAAATTGTTTCTAACCAGATAACCCAGCCTCGTAGCCTCAAGATGTTGATTTATGTGATCAGTGAAGATCAAACAAACTAAATAAAAAGCTTACTAAAAAGGACACCAGAGAAGAGCAACTGCAACCTTGATAAGTGGATTTTAAAGTTATTTCTCCATCCACCTTTGAAACAGGGGTCAAAATGAGATTAATTTACACAAACATGGATGATTCTTATTTTTGACATTTTATAGACTGAATGATTAATCGATTAATGGAGAAGATGATCAGCAGAATAATTGATCATGAAAATAATTAGTTGTTCCGATACCAGTGTTGGAAATGCCCCCGGTACAGCCTAAAATGCTGGATCGGGTATTTGCAAGTATGCAGGTCTATGCACTGATTAGATATCACGTTATCATTTCATTTATCAGCTCATTGTCGCTACACAGGAACAGCTACACGCGTCTATTGCTACCTGATCCATACATCATGCTGGATCGGTACTGCACATCGGCAACTCTCAACAACGATGAGTAAGCTACTGCCATCGTCGGTTCTGGACAAAAATGGTTGCTGTGTCTGAAGTCAATGAAGGAAGTAGCTATTCTAGCACTGGTATCGGATCTTTGCTCCGTATCGGCTCAATGGTAAGTTCAGGTATCGGACTTGGTTTCAGGAAGGAAGTAATGTTACCGGAACATCTCTTAAAATAATGGTTAGTTGCAATTTTGAAAAAATATGACTTATTCTGACTAATAATGCAATTTTATTTTTGATTTGCGATATTGGAGGGAATGATCATTTTACCTAATTATTCTAATTCTCATTGAAAAAGATATTTAAATGATTATGGTGCGTTTCTTTCTTGCTTTTTTTTTTTTGCAGGGATCTGTACTAAACAAAGATGTTTTCTTAAGTCTGTAGAATATGATGTGTAGGCCAGGACATATTTGCAGGAAGATAATATTTGATTTAAAACGGTATTTTGACATCAAGATGGCTTACTGCGATTTGAAAATTGCAGTAAGCCATCTTAAGATTTCAATAAAATGCTGATGAATTGTGCAGCCTTACTCAACAGCTTTCCATACTCTGTGTTACTGACATATTTAATTTATTGAGGCAGCGTATCATACCTCAATAAAATGAAATACACTTTAGATAAATGAATGAAACGCTCCAGTGTGACTCGCAGTAATCTAGTTTGTTTCTGGTCCTGTACACAAGTTATTAAGACGCCAGCTTTTTATCTTACTGTGGAGAAAAGTAAAGTGGCACAAGAGGATTACACAAAATAAATCTCTTTCATATGTCTTTGTCCAGTCCACAGAGACGGCACACGGTCAGTCTTAGGGGAGCAACTATCTAAACACTGAAGGGAGCACTTTTACAAAAGCACAGTTTATAATGTATTCACAAGCAGACCCTGGAGAGGCCTTAAAAGCCTCCCTCGCTAAATCCATCATGTCGGGGTTTGGGAACCATCAAATCCCTTTTACACTTTGATATAATCCATGTTGATTACAGGCCTCTCACCCTGGTTGAATTACTGCGGCTCTTAATTGCGTTGAATGCGAGTAGACTTATCTCTCCTGTTGTGTACCGTCTCCTTTTCGCTTTCCCTGTGCGTATTATGTGTATTTGGGCCTCATTTTAATTAATTTGTTGGAAATAGAAAGTGTGAAGGATTCGTGATTGTATAAATGATATGGTCCATATGAGTCTATTTGTTCTTTATTGGGAAACATGCTGAAGTGGAAACAATAGACATCAGGCTGCGTTTGGCAGCATATTGAGTTTGGTGACCGTCCTCCAACCACAAGCCCCCGGTTTAAGCCCCCATGTCGGCACACATCCTTCAACACAACACGGAATCTTTACCAGCTTGCCAGGCTGCTCTCCTGTTACTGACCCTGCACTTAGACCTTGCTGTGAAGAGAAAATTTCCCTACAGGGATCAATAAAGTGTCACATTAGCACGGTAATGCACAGCAGGGAAGGAAGAGCAAGAGCGAAACGACTTGTAGAATATTACTGCGCCACATTAATCATGCCTGTGATTTGCGAGCGTGCCAAACAGACAATCTACAACCCACTTGGCTCAGCGGTAAAATGTCACACATGACTGTAGCTGGCTGCTAACGTGGAAACCGCAGCACTGTCCCGTAGCAACTGCTGCTTGGATCTGCAGGTCTGATTGACGAAACAACTCATGTTATACTTGTGTTATAAAAATATATAAAAAATAATATATGAAGCTCAAGCAGAAGTTCAGTCACACTCTTTGTCATTCATGGTCTCAGGCTCTAATTCTCCCTGTGATTACTCCATCAGCTGATTGGAGGGCGTGCACGGTAAAGTAACCAATCAGATGCTGCGCAGTTTCCTTAAGCCAATCACACCGTTGTTGTCAAACTTTTAAATAGGTTCTCCTCTCTGCTGCTGTCAGTTGTCATTTCAGCTCCAACAGATGCGACCCTCCTCCACCCCTGGCTCCTCCAATCAGCATCAGTCCTGCTCCTCATTCATCATCGGGTTACAGCAACTTCCTTCTCCACCACCACCACCAGTGTCTGGACTCCAGGGGGGATTCTGCTTTAGCAGATATCAGCATCACTACCCCTTGCTTATCCTAATTCAGGATGGAGTCCAATCGCCAAAGACTTTGCACTATTCAAATATTATGCAATTGTAATAAATTATTGTTTAACTCCATAAAAGTATCTTCTGATTGAAATAATACGGGCACATTTTTATGATTTTCAACAAACTTTTTTTTCTGTTTTATAAAAAGATCACCGTCATGGATACATATATTTGTAATACTCACATTCACACATAATTTTGTACCATAACTGCATACTGGTTGCTCTTATGGCATCTCATGATTTCTTCAGCTGCCGAATGAAACATTGCAGAGAGAAACAGATATCTGCTAACCTGGTTGGAAAAAAAACAGCTGCAATCTTGGCTACTGTACAGTGTGCGTGTGTGTGTGTGTGTGTTTGTGTGTGTATGTGCAGTTTGTTGCACTGAGGTTGCTGTAACGTGTCATTTGAGTGAATTGGGGGAAAAAAGGTAAAGTAACGTTTTAAAGATCCAATGTCACTGGGACATTGTGTCCAGATTTCAGAAATAATATTCAGTTAACATTTTTGAGCTCCATTATACCTCCATTGTATGAATGGCAAGTCTCACAGCAGATATCGCTTAAGTTAAACCCAAACTATCATTTGGGTTAAGGCCACATTCAGTCCAACGAAAGATAAAATGATTTAACTTTCCAGAGCAATAGATCCTATAACATAATATGATGATATTGTGATATTTTGGGGTCTCTTAAGCTTTCACAGTCATTGATATGTACTGACCCCTTTAATGTGTCCTCGGAGTAAGGCGGAGAGCAGAGCAGCAGCAAGGGCACTGGGCTCAGGTGGGAGACATGAGGGGCTAAGTTATTTCCTCTGGTCTCTATTGGCTCAAAGCTGCAGCTTTCACCTTTGGCCATGACCCCTTCAGCGATACTGCAGGTGGATGCGTGGCTTCATCTGTGCGTATCAGGGATGTTGGATGTAATGTACAGTGGAGGTGAGAGCCAGCAGGACCATCTGAGCCCTGACTCTCCTGATTTCATCGCCAAGCACTCATTCACAGCAATTTATCTTTACAAGGCTATTGTCTTTCTTAAGACGTCACATATTAAGAAGGCCTTCCCCCCCTGCTCTATTAGAAGATGTGCAGTGTAGTCTATAATTAGGATTTTTTTAAATATTGATTTCTCATATGTAATGGCTTCTGCAGCAGGTAATGTTAATTATTAATAACCTCATCTCTGTGCTTAAGGTAAAGATGTACGGTGCGGTGAACATGTACTTCACTGTAGTTTAAATGGGACCGAGACCTGATTTGGAGTATTTGACTCCAAAAGGACTTGACATTATATTATTAATTAAAATATTTTTTTGCAACGCTGTGTTTTACTTTCTCAACGTAAATTGAAAACAGATTCTTTATCTCCTTCGTTGAAAATTATTTTTATTTAGACATTTACTTTCTCAATGAAAACTGTTTGGAATTTAGAAATAATTTGGAATAAAGCAAGTTTGGTGATGGTGAAATATAACAAGAGGTCTAGTAAGTCCACAAATCCAGCCTTGTATTAGCCATGTATTGTCTATAGAACATCTCATGAAACACCTTAGTTTCATTCTTTGGTTTAAGGATATCAGATTTTTAAGAAAGTTGCACTCATCATTACATTAACACTGGATGAAATGACTGTGTGAGTTACGCCACTCAATCACACACAAGTTCAGTTAATTTCAAGTTCAGCATGGCAGTCTCTACTCCAGAGTTCACGATACTATTTATTTATTGAAATGAAGAGTACTTGGCAAATAATACTGACCAAGACATGTAAAACGGTCCACATGGCTCAGGACAAAAACACTCAGTACCTTGGCATGTAGACGAATCCAAGTTGCATTCAAACCAGGAACCCAACAAAGTTGCTCAGAGTGCCCGACACTACTCAAAAACACATCACCTCTTCAAGTCTCGATATTAAGCAAATCATTTTAAAATAATTTAAAACGCATCGCTTGTAGGGACAAACCAACAGAGATATGTCGTCCGACATCCCCTCAGCTTTAGTATATCAGCTTATTGTTTTGGTTCTTCAGCCCACAACTTTATGGTTTTGGTTCATTCCCACCACTCTCAGCAGCGTTGTTTTCATCAGACTGCTGTCAAAGAAAAAGCTCTCAAAATCAGGTTTAAAACGGATGACTCAATCCATGAAAAGAACCCTGCTTAATCATTGATTAGTAACCTCAAAGTAAGTTATATGGATTTCACTTTATAAAATCTATACCTGCGCTTTGGGAGTATCTCTGGCTGTGGGAACTGATGCTTTCTACACAAGGGGCACAAGACTTTAGAGTGTCTGGTCAATGTTTAATCCAGGCCATCTCTGTCCCTGTTAATGTCCTTAAATCAAAGGTTTGGCATTTACATAAATATACTTATTTGCTTTGAGTTAGATGAGACGATTTGATACTACTCCCATGACTTAAGCTACATCCAGGAGATGGTTAGCTCAGCTATTCCCCTCGGAAACGGGGAGAAACAGTTAGCCCGACCGTCTCAAAAAAACTAAATATGCCTAACTAGCTTGTTTGTTTTGTTAAAACAACGATTGGTAGGCTACTAGACTAGTACTTATGACTGGTATATACTGAAGGGTATTGGCGTGTATGTCTCAATGGAAATTGCCATACAGAAATGCCAAATTATCTTTGAAGTAATTCAGGCTCCAGCCTCCACGGCCCTCAACAGGAAAAGCGGTTCAAGATAATTGATGGATGGATGTCCAGCTGAGTTTGTATATTAGTAAAAAAAATTAAATTTAAGGGTTCGTATCAATCATCGTCGCTAAAAAATAGTACTATTCAGACTTTTTTAAACTTCCAAATATTGTTATTGGCATCAGTCTCAAAGTGTCAACCGTTTCACGCTCCAGATGTTGCACGATGATTCCAAACCACTCGTACCCTACACCTCTCCTATGATGAACTTGGGAAGCATGTGAGTGTTTGATGTTTATTGTAGACAGATTAGAAGCCTCGTGCTGTATTTCCTCTCTGATGAGAGCTCAGTGAAAATCTGAAATCAGATCACTCGACTTCTTAATTACAGCCTCGCTGCAGTGAGCCCTCCCTGTGTCCCACAGGCAGCGAAGTGGCGAGGCAGCCGGGGCCTCAGCCACCGAGTTCGCCCCTGGTCTTGTGCAGCAGCAGCCCTATCGGCCCTCACTCTGTCACTCTGTCAGCACAGCTCGCCGCGTGTATGGTAACACATGACAGATCTGGGAGATAAAACAGCCAACCCTCGCCCCGTTGCCACACTAATGGTTTATAAATATCTTCTTCAAAGACCCGAGACGGTGTGAGGGGTGGCAGGGTGGTTATGGACTCTGTTGTGGTGCAACATTGCAGACCCATTTAAGCTCTCAGTTCGCCTTTCATTCCCTGCCACAAAGACCCAAGAGCTGGCTGGAGAAGGAGGGGAGGGGGTTTAGGAAGGGCACTGTGGGACTTGTGATGGACAGCTGGGATGAAAAGGCCACTGGCATTCAGTAGTCCGACTCAGACTGACCGACACGGCACAAGCAAGAAGACATCAACTACTTGTTGTTCAGCTGCTTCACTGTCAGACGTTTTTTTTCTCCACGGCGTTAAATTAATACCCACACGTGTACAGATGTCAACCTTTCCCCCCCAATTTACTTAATTCATAGACGTTACCTCTGTCGCTTTTACCTGAATAATCCTTCACGTAAGAAAAGACTGTCACGTGAGATCAAACGGCACAAGTGTGAAAATGGTCGATGAACTGTAGTTGACTCCTTGAGGGAAAGTACACGAGACCCATTCAAACAGTTGTGCTGTGAATAAATGTGTGTGTCTCCGTTTTGTTTGTCAAAAAAGATGATTCATAGAGGTTGTGACGGAAGTAATCGTATTGCTGATGATTTAATTGTTCAGGAAATTAAGGTTATAAATAGTTTCAGCTATGAGAAACGCAATGACTCAATCCTTTATATTTCACCCGAGCCTCATCCTTCCACTTTTGTGCAGACTGTGACAGCAACAATGGGTCCGAAGCAGTGAGAAAATTAATAATCTGTTTGTTTTTTTTATTATTGTTTCCTTGCGTTGTGTTTCTAATAATGGATTTGTTCTTTTATATTTGCTCTTCCCCATGAGTCTGCACCAGTCTCCCACTGATGGAAGGCCCAGTGTAACGGGGCTGTCCTTTTAAAGTGGCGATGATCGATTATAATATCCTTTGAAAAGGCAGGTTGGTGGCTGCCACTCGGAGGCCGTCTGAAGTAGGCTAGCATCGTTTTATTGTTGATGATCAGCCTCTGTGTCTAGAAAATTGACAGCTTCAGGAGATTTTACAAGCCCTTCATAATACGAGGTTTCCCTTTATTCATCCTCAGGTCTCTCACAACTGTATGCGAATCACTAACAGTAACAATTCAGTACTCCTTACCAACCTAGATGCTAATGCTTTTTAACTTCTTTTTTTCTTTACAAACTGTCTCAAACTGAATCTTGGCCATAAAGTCAGTGAAGCACAGAAATCTTTCCACTAAGTTCAGTAAAGCAAACTAGTTCCACCACTGATTTAAACTGACACTTTCCTGTCATGAGTGGGCTGGTACATCTCCTGTGTCCTGAAGGTGACACTGTAAACAACAAGTACAAATGAGGTGTGCTCTCGCGCGCGCGCGCGCGCGCGCGTGTGTGTGTGTGTGTGTGTGTGTGTGTGTGTGTGTGTGTGTGCGTGTGTGAGAGGAAAAGCTGTTGAGTTTGCAGCGAGAACCAGAGGGAGGTTGTGGGAGTTTGGAGCCATGTGTGCGAGGAGAATCAATTTAAACACAATCAAAAGTTAAGGGGGATTAAAGCTACTGTGATGAGATAGCACACTCAAAATGGTTTAAAATAGCTGCAGAGATTACACTAATGTAATCCAATTTAAAGGAGCCTTCCCCAAATATTTATTATTGAAGCACCATCTGTTTGAAGCCTGTGGGGTCAGTCCAATAGGCGGTTTTACACCAACAAGGCTATTTTGTTGTCCTACATTCCTCCCCATCCTGTCTATCAAAAAGTCAGGCAATAACCCCAATTTTCTTTTTCTTTTTTTTTTTTTGGTTCAGTCGTAATCTTTGTTCATGTCTGTCCTCATTCGAAATCAACGAATCTGGAACACTTGTTCTTCACTTGTTAAAATTCCTTAGTAAAAGTAAAACTGAAGGTCGTCCATGATACCATCAAGACTAATGAACGATTATAATGAGGACAAGAAATCTGACGCTTAAATAATTTATGATTACGTCGTCTGTTTTTGCACAGCTAGGCATTTGGGGGTCATTTTAAGACTTTGTTGTCGCTGCTCTGACACAGATCCCAGCTTAGCACAGACAAAACATGCTGTAGAGATCAGAAAAGCATTGTTTTTTAATGCACATCAGCTGTGTTACTAACAAGAACAGGATTGGTCGATATCACAATATATTCCACGAGATTATAGACATTTTTCAGTCTGTTATTTCAGTGATTCAGTTATTCTGTTTAATACTTTCCATCCAGCAATTGACCAGTTGTGAAAATGAGGAGAAGCCTTCGACTTAGTTCAAGCAGTCAACTCAAGTTCGCTACACCCCATTGCACAGTCCTCCACCCCAGCATCCACCTAAAGGCTCTGAGGCTACATCCACACTAACACGTTTCCGTTTAAACCCGGGGTTTTAAAACCAAAACGATCTCTGTCCACACAGGTGTTTCAGTATTTCTAAGTGATTTCCGTCTATACTAGCACGTCTGAAAATGTCACATGACTATTCACATGCACTGGGCATGTGCACTCGGCATACCTTCACCCTATAGGGAGAAGACTCCCTGCTGTGCTGAGCTTGAATTAAGGAATTTGACCTATTTCAGGTGACGTCAGGTGACTGAAAAATACATATGATAATAAATATGAGGTAAGTAGAGGTATAAAAAGGTTTTATAACATGAAACATTCTCTGTAACTTTACGGTTGAGACTTTTACAGCATCACTTGAAAACTGAAAAGTGCATCCAGCCGCTGTTTGAGACCTTTAACCTTCAGACCCTGTGGTTGCTTTAGATTATCAAGACATTTTTAAGGTGGCAGGCCCACCCTGTTGTATCGATGGGGAAAAGTGGCGGGGCAGAGGTGTAAATGTAGGGTAAATCTGAGTCTCAGCTGAAGCTTAAGCTCCAGTGAGGGACGCATGAGAGAGCGAGAGAGACATGGGTGGAAGCAGAGATTACTCGGGGAGATAGAGTGGGGCTGGTTAAAGAGGATCAGTTTATCTTCACACAGGCTCCCCGAGGGCATTGAGAGAGGGACTGACTTTTTATCCTTCATTCGATCACAACACGGCAGAATTAGATTGCCTTGTTAGACATGCAAATCACATTTTTTTCAGCTATAAACTGGTCACCAGTTTATATTTGGACACACCTGCCCAGCCTGGTTTTTAAAAATCTCATTTACACGGTCAACCTGTGTTGCTTCAGTTTACACTTAATGTATTCCTTCGTTGAGTCATGTATTCAGAGATTATTGGCGATAAGAAGATTTCCACTGCTTTTATCTGTGATCTAATTTCTCATATGAATGTGCTGCCCCCTATGAGCGACTCACGGTACCACAACAAACTCACATTTGATCTCTTAATTGTGCCCCAGCTCTAGACGTGCATGACAGGGTTGACTCTTCTTTGATTAGTCTTTGCAGGTTTGTGCGCGTCCGGCAGCCCTGCCGTTTTAATTGCTGTTGCAGCTGAGACTAAACCAATATCTCATAGCCAGGATGCCCTGCAGGAAAGAAAAACAAAACACAATAAAAAAAAAAAACACTGTTTATTTTAAAGAGAAGAATCCAATTAGCAGATATAAAGCGTGGCTAGGCTGAACGATCGCCTTTGGCAAAATGTAATTAGGACAGTTTACTGAGGCTACATATCATATCTGCATCCCCTTTATTGGCAACTTTTCTTAATTTTCTTATTTATTTATTTTTCCTGTTCTGAAGGATTTAAATTGACTTCATACCCATATCCACATCTTGAACCGCCTCTATCTGTCTGTGTCTGCAGCCAAACACACACACACACACACACACACACACACACACACACACACACACACACACACACACACACACATCCCAGATGGAGACAGCCACGGATTAGTGAAGATTTTCCTTCATTTAATAAACAAATGAATGACACAGTTTTGAGGATAAACCCGCTCAAAGAAGCACAAGAATAGTCTGGAGTGAGGAGACTACAGGGCATTATCCGACTTCATCATGGAATATCATTCTCATGAAAAAGTCTCATCAACCTACAGAAAAACCTGATCCTTTCTGATTGTGTCTCCGGTACACAATGTATATTAAATCGGCATGCAACAATCGCAACCGTGGCCTTTTTCTCTGTGTTGTTACATAATAGTTACATGGGACGCACGCTGGTTCACAGCAATCACAATAGCTGCTGGAGATGAAATCGGAGCACTAACAGGATTTGTGAGGCAAAAACTATGTTTCAAATCAGAAAAAAGAGATGGGGTTGCCATGTATTATGCATGAATAATGTCTGCAGGAACCATGGGGATGATAAAGATATTAATCTCATGTATGCATGTTCAATAGATGTCTTTACTGCTCGACAGTGACATGAGGAAATGCTGGATATGAAGACGTGTTTTATGATTAACCGGGGGAAGATTTTTTTGCATTAATACCTCACAGGGTTTGATGTCTTATCATGGGTTGATGATAAAAGCATTGCCATGGATTTTTCTGTGGATAGATGTCCCACTTCATGAATGGCAATGACAGTCCACCACTTTGGCCCACACTGAAATATCTAATCTATCTGACATTCACATCCCATTCAGGATGAATTGTTGTTGATCCTCTGACTTTTTTTATGTTCAATGTTTAATCATCAGGCCAGAATAAAAATGTGCCCAATACTTTGGTTTATGACCAAATACCTGTAAAGTTTATAATATATTATGATATACTATATGATAACCCTCATTTGTATTCAGTGCTAATTAGCAAATGTTAGCATGCTAACACACTAAAATAAGACAGTTAGCATAGTAAACATTACAAAGAAAAAAATCACCACATGCAAAATCGAGATCATATCTATTGCCTCTCGATGGGCCTCGACGTGGCAGTGGGTGAGCTGGCGGCGAGACGTTAACGGTGCCAACAACAGTTTTTACCTGAGGGAGAACCGGAGGGCAAGTAGAAGCTCACATTACAGCACACAGAGGGAGAGAGAATTCAGTTTTTGCTTCAGCAGACATTACTCCGCTATATCTTTACATTGCGTCACTGCTAAAGTACAGACTCACAAAGCAGCGAGCGTGGTTGTAGACTCAAAGTAACACGGCTGATCTGAAAACATCCGTTTCTTAATTCGCACATTTGTACAGTCATAATAACACTCTCTGTGAAGTCGGTCTCCCCCAACAACAATAATGTGTTTCCTATTTCAGTGCGATTTTCCAGGCAGGTTCAACTTTGCCGCGTAAACTTATTGTTACAATCCTGTGTTTGGAAAGGGAGAAGTTATTATTCTAATTATGTGCTATCCACATGTTTTGTACAGTATTACATGACTACAAAAAGCTGCACCTCTCTTAAACCCTGTTTGTAGCCTGATCGCTCTGCAAACAATGTATTTGTTACCCACAGTGTAACCATAACTAATCTAATAATAATAATCCGAGTGCTGGGGCAGCATTATAGGAAGGAAGACTAATTTTCCTTTTTTTATTTTGGGTCATCAAACATCCCTAAGTGCATCTTTTGCTCACATGCTGGCTGCCTCATTTTAAACTCGTGCCATGCAGACTCCACAAACAAGCCCGGCTGGCGTTGCATGACATGAATGATTAAATTTAAAGCAAAGTGGTTTGCTAATCTTAATTTATTGAATGTAAATGCTGTGGATGACGATGACGATGATGGTGATGGCAGTGACAGCAGCGTTGGTGGCTGAAGTAACCATGTGTCACATCATATCCATGTCCCGCTGAACTCTTTTGCTCACGTGAGGTGAGAGGATTAAGCCTGGGATTGTTTAGGGATTAGTCAGCGGGATTTACCAGATTCAGAGATTCAGAATTAAGGGACAGGCGCGCCTCAGCAGCGGGGTCACATTATCCCGGGAGGAATAAGAAAGCACAGAGTCACTGCCGCAAACCTATAGGTCAAAAAACAAGTTTTACTTTCTCTTGTGCTTTCTGTCCTAAAATCACACACGCATGCACACTTTTCTACTCTTCACATGTACACACCCCCCCAGCCCAGCCCCACATCCAATCGCCTAATTCCCCTGCCTCTACATGCTGTCAGTGTGGAAAAGAAGGTAGGCGTGCCTGGCTGAACAGATGTGGAGATTTCAGCTGCCTAGCTGTCTATGGATCATAACGCTCCCTCTCTTCCTCTGTGTATTCTCCTTTATCTAAATACCTCCCCTCTCCATCCATTTGAACACATGAGGGACACTTCTCACTGTGTTTTCTGCCGTAGAAGGATTTAGTGGCAAGAATCCTATTTTCCTTGCCTGACTTTTTTTTTTTCACCAATCAAACTGGAGACAGAAGTGGACACCAACTGCGGGGATCAGTTGATCCAGCTTCAACTGTCCGGTTCGGGTGATTGGACACCCTGTGAGTTGGACAACCTCCTTTTTGTTTTCTTTTAATATCTCGTCTCCTTCCGTTCATTCATTCCTTGTTTGCTCATGTTTCCTATAGGAAAATAATATTAAGCATTTTCTTGTCGGTTGCTCTGGTAGCACGAGTCCTTAAACCCCACATGATTAAGGTTGTTATATTTCTCATAATCTATGCAGCTAAACTGCCCTTGCTTTACTTTTTATTCTTAAGATTCGCTGAAGACGTTTTTCTCAAATGAAATACTTGCTTTGTGTGTTGAGCTTTATTTGTGTCTGGAAAATAATTGAGACTGAAGTCATTTTGCAAACTGAATGTTACATGCAGACCAGTGAAGTTTTGGAATACAATACTGTAAAACCCAATGGTACACGTTTGTATAAGGTCAGTACTACATGTGGAGAGACCTGCACTAAAAACCATGTATTTCCCTCTTAGTAATTTTCTCTTCTTCAGATATACAGAATGATAAGGTTACGGAACTTCTACGTCCTCTGCAGCTAAATAAACCATTTATTACCTTATTGGATTATCTGTAAAATGCATGGATATAAAGCTGTACTTCATAAGGTGATCATCTAATTCCAATGCAGCTTTATTTACATTTACAACTGCAGCACATGTCTTGAGTCTTCTTTTGCCTGCTTCCATATGATGTGATAAGTTTGCCCTCCTTGGTCCGGGTAGCTGAATGTACAGAAGCAAAAAGAACAACAGGTCAAAGGGGGAGTCGAGGCATGTTCGGGATCGCTGATCCTGAGGTTGTTGGTGATTATAACAGATCAGATCGGCTGATGTCACAGTTAGGAATTTAATTTGGGTTATTGTTTTTCTTGCTTTGCACATTTTTTTCTTCCATTTTTTGGGGTTTTGTTTTGTTTGTCTGATCAGTTTTGCACAAATGGACAGATTCCAACAAAGACGTCTACAGCCACCAGAGTAAACTTCCATGTCATTGTTTCTGTTTGTTTAGCGATATTTCATTTGATTTGATTTGATTTTGAAAACAAATACACACAACACAATTAGCTGCTTGTCTTTGTTTTATATCCTTTAAAACTGATTATCTTTGGGTTTTTGACTGTTGGTGGTAAAAAACAAGATGTTTGAAGATGTCATTTTTGGCTTTAGGAAAAGGAAACAGACATTTTTAACTATTTTCTGACATTATATATTGAGAATATAATCTGCAGCTTAATTAATAATGACAAGAAAATATGAAATGATCTAAAATAAAACAAACTATAAATATCACATAACGCAAACAAACATTTATATGCATGCAATTGAAGCATGACACAGGATGACCTTAATGATTAACTTTTTCTGGTGTTGATGTTCCAGGTGACACCAAGGAGGTGGAGATCCCCAGAGGAGAGATGGAGGTGGTCAAGGGCCAGATGGTGGTGTTACATGCCTGGTACAGCCCCAACTCAGACATTTACAAAAACTCTGTCATTTGGCTCTTCACGGGAAAAGAATCCAAGCAGGTGAGAAGGTCAAAACATCAGTCTGCAATGATCTGCTGTAGAGCTGAACCTGCTCTGACCTCTGTGGAGGAAAGAAAGGAGAGACTCTATGAAGGGATTCATATAAAGAACAGTGTATTTGCTAATCCTTCTACTATAGTGGAAGTCTTGTACCTTCAAAACAAATAAATATGACAGTTGAAACAATGAAAGGAAAACTATTTTGACAATTGATTGATTGTTTAAGTTGGTTTTCTAGAAAAATGCCAGAGATTTCTTTGGTATAGCTTTACCAATGTGAAGATCTGCTTTCCTGTTTTCTATCATAAAAATGTAAAATGTCTTTAAGTGTAAACTATTAGCCATTTAAACTTTTTTGGAAAGATTAATTGGGAAAATAATGAATTGTTCGTTGCAGCCTTGCAAAGAATAGTAAACCTATCAGTTACCTTTTTATTTACTATGGCAATTGAAAAATGTGTTTCAGGAATTCTTATCAATGAACAAGACCAAGTACCACTCGGCCTCTAACACCTCTGAATTTCACATGACAGGAAAAGAGCCTTTTTTGTACTGCGTGACATATATGCCGATAAACCTAGTGATATGTAAAAGGATCTGTAGAGATTATAATTATTGCCAGCACCACTGCTGCTATCTAATTCATAGTGGAAGGAAAGACGGATGTTATTAAGGAAAGGATACCACTAATGACAGTTCATCTCTTTTTACTGCACCTCCTGACACGAATTGCTGGTGAAACTATACATAGTTGAACATTGTGTGTGTGTGTGTGTGTGTGTGTGTGTGTGTGTTGGGTCTTTGCATGATTAATATAATCTAAACAATTTCAGTGTCTGACGCCTGCAAGCTTATCTCAAACTGAAAATCTGCCTAAAATTCAACATCCACCATCTGTACATGTCAGGATTATCTTCATGAATGATGTTGATTTCTGTTATATGGTTAATCTGGACATCTTAATATGGCCACAGCCAAAAAAAGATATACATATATATATATATATATATATGTATATATATATATAGATATATATGTAGATATATATATAGATATATATATGTATATATATATATCTACATATATATCTACATATATATATATATACACATTTCACTCAAATGAGCGAAAGGTCTTTCTAGTACCTTCTTTTAAGAATATGTTGTATTTAATAAAAAGTCTCGGAATCAGAAATGTCACTCTAATTATGAGTATTAATAATTAACAGGGCAATGATGCTATGTTCAGTGTTACCATTGGATCTGTTTTTCCTGTTCAGGTGATAAACTTCAGCACAGGCGAAGTCGGGCGCGGCCAGAACGAGTTCACCAAAAGAGTGGGCTTCAGTGCGGCCATGCCCTCAGCCAACCTCTCCATCTACATCAACAACACCCAGGAGTCGGACTCTGGGCAGTACTTATGCTCTGTCATCATCCCTGGCAGTGCTGGCATTTCCGGACAAATGCACTTAAATGTCAAAGGTAATAGACCACATCGTCAGAGGAACTTCAAAGGTCAGATTTAATCAGAGCGGTCTGTGACACAGCTCACACAGTTCCTTGGATTGGGAAATTCGGGCAAAGTAAATACTTTGAAGGATTTCAGATCGGACCAGCCTGTTAAATATCATGTATTTATGAAAGTAAGCAATGTCCAAACAATATTCATCTGCTGTTTAGGGATTCACTTGGCTCTGAAGTCATTATGTCATCATCCAGCAGCAGATGGAAACAATGTGGGATCAAAAACTTTTCTTATTTTTATGCAATATGGCTGCAGCCCTGAAAAAAATCTCCACTTTGTTTGCAGTGGATTAAAGCCTTACATACAAGTTAATTATAAGCTCATTGATCCTGTGTTCTTATCTTAACACTATATCTGTCTGTCTCTCTCTACAGTCCCTCCTTCTCCCCCAGTGTGCTCCATGGCAGGAAACCCAGTGGTGAAGGGCAATGTGACTCTGAGCTGTAAGTCCAGTCATGGAAAACCCATCCCTCACTACAAATGGACCAAGGCTGCACCCATGACTGAGGTCTTCTTCGCCCCAATGCAGAGTGAGTATTTTCTCAGCACATAACCAGGTTTTTAACTCTTATACTTCAATGGTCAGTTGACCCTCTCCCCAAAAAAAACAAAAAAACACATTTACTTACTGTGCATAGATAGTAGTATCTATTGACATAGTTTTAGTTTTATTTGCACAGGTTTTAATATCCCTGCAGTCATCCAGATATGATGGAGGGTTGTGATGCTTGCAGCATTAAAAAATGTAATTTAACAATTTCTCTTACTTTTTTCCTTATAGAAATAGTCCCTACAAAAACTGCTCAATTAAATCCCCTCATTACTGCACCATCACAGCAATCAAGCTTAACGAGCAGCAAGCTGTGGTGTAGGGAGCGATTTACAGGGTTTTTTGTCCCCTGGGTTTTGACTATCAGACTAAATGCAGATTCCCTTAGACCACAGGAACTACTTAAGGCTGAAAAACGTACTTTTACTTCCACTGCATGAAAGTGCTCTTACCAATTTCTTGATAATTTGTTATATTCTAGATTCATATAAATGCATACAAAGGGTCATGTTCAGGCGTCCTTGTGAGTCACATTTTTACCCGTTTAAATTGGGTTGTTTTGGAGTGAAAAGGCGGCCAGCCTCATGTCCTTGTTAACATCGATATGTGTCAAATAGAAGCAAAAAATGGTTGAGAGATTATCTGTGAGTCTGTTTATGTGCAGGCCAAAATGGTATGCACCTTCCTGCTGTCCCTGACACTTTACATGCAGATAATGCTAATTCCTTGTTGTCTGGACACATTCTTGATTATAAGTCCCAGACGCATCAGTGGGCTTTCGTGATAGATCCGCCAGATGAACCTCAGAGGAAGATCCTTGGTCGCACCATGGCATGCACCACAAAATCCTCTTTACAGATTGAGACAACTCAAACCACGACATCCTCTCTCAGTGTGCATGCTGTGCTCCTGTATGCTTCCATTGTTGTTTGTGTTATTTGGTAGATGTTTGTTTCCAGATGACACCGCAAAGAGAGCGCCATCTGTTTCTGAACAACGGGACTTAGCCTGATTGATTGAGTAGTGACTTAACTGCTTTGATCTTTGGCCCTTATCTCTAATGGCAGAAAAGTCCTCAGACTCATGACATGAAAACTACTCCCTCTGATTGACCCGGGGTTTTTGTAATGCAGCATGCACACTCACGCCTACATCCCATGTGCATCTTCACCCTCTTACATGCCGTCGACACTTGAATTCAAACCCATCTTTTTATCCGCCCTTGCTGATGTATGCTCTCTCTATGACTCCATGACTCTCATCTCTTTCAGCAAGCTCTCTCTCTCTCTCTCTCTGTTTTCCCTCTCTGCTGATCCTCTCTCGGCACTCCTCATTTCCTGTTGACCTTGGTACCTAATCTAACAAGCCCCATGTCATTACTTGATCAACCCCTCTAAGAGGCATAAGTTGGATTTGGGACTTGACTCCTCCCCACTCCTTCCCTACCTCTCATTAATGCTCACTCACTCTCTCTTTGCCATCTTTCCTTCTGCAAAAAGAATGGAGAACCTGTCCCCAGCCCATGCTTGTCCTTGGGTTCATGGGTAAGGGTTTTCACTCAAACATTTTCCACTTATTTCCCTTAACTCCCATCCCACCTCCTGCCTGTAGCATCCCGAGGTGTCAACATGTCACTCCTCAAATCGCAGTCGTTAAACTGTAGACGGAAAACAAATCAACCCAATTTGTATGAATGCTTATAGGATAAAATTTCAGAAAAGATTATGATTAACATCAAAAAAGGAAGAAAAAAAAGCTTAGCATAGGTGACAAACCAGGTAATAATTCTTCAATCTCCTTGCACATTCATTGAGTAAAGAATGTGGATGTTAAAACTCTCAAGGAATAGCAGTAGTTTACCCTCACTGTAATATTGAACAGCTGATTCATATTGGGAAAAGAAATCCTTAATGTATCCATAATGAGAATAATATGAGACTTGAATATATTTCTATTTTCGTAAAAGAAGGGTTGAATTTGTTCTTTAAATATTTGTGGTATGTGTGTTGTGTTAGATTTAGCTGTCGTCCCACATTCAGATAATGAATAATGAGATAATGAAAGTGAGAGTCCACTGCAGGGCTGAAATGATTAGTTGATTGGTGACAGAAAATAATAATTCAAAGTAATAGGCTGATTTCTTGCTGAGAGTTAACTGGTTAGATTAGAATTAGAATATCAATACCACTCACGTATGTACAGTACATTATACAGCAAGTGAAATTAATGGCAAGTCGTAAACGAGAGAAATTGATACTGCTGATTTCTGCTTCCTTTCTGTTTTTGTGAGTGGTCTTTTACATTAATTGTGAAAACTAATCCACTGCTGGATATCATGTGAGGCAGCAAATTACACCATGAGCTTCATATACGTACGTTAATCACGTGTCATGTGTCGGGGCTTAAACAAATATGCAATATGCGCAATATGAGTAACGCCCGTCATGATATGAGGTTGCACCTTCTGTAATGCCAGCTCGGCCACTGGGATCTGATCGCTGCGCAGGCTTGAAACCGCTCCAAGTCAGCTGATTTTGGTCCAGCTGCTTATCTGTCACAATTGGGTTTGGTTCTTCACAGCTGGTTTCCAAGCCAGGGGATTAACTAATCAGAGCGGGATAAGTGCATATCACTCTCATCTGCCACTGTTTTATTTGGCACCCACTTTTTGTTTTGATTTCTGAGGCATAATTTTAATACTCTGGTCAAAAGGTTCACAATAAAGTAATGATCTGTTTATGAATACCAGCGACTTCCACATTGAATTACATTTGAGTGTGTCTGGATGTTTTTAGTTGTCTGTGATCACATTTACTAAGATTCACCAGACCGACACAGACAGGTAATGCTCATCGGCAGCAATTTATTACAGATCATTTCTGACTTTTTCATTGTAGAGACAGAATTACTGTACTTCTACTGGTGGCAGTGCTTCGTGTGGGCTCCTGCCCACGTAAACGTTGCCGCGGTCGCAGACGGTGCAGACAAAAGAAGAAGCTCAATCCACCCAACACCCAAACTTTGGGAGGAACGAAGCTGTTTGGCCACAGTGATTGTTGAGGATGTTCTGGTCTCTTGCATGAAAATGTTGCTTGCTGGCACGACGTGAACTTTGACTTTTCGTCTGGGATGATTTGAATGATCGCTTCAGTGGGCCAGACGTGTATGAACACTTATAAGACACCAACCCATCCAAACAACACGTAAGAATGGTGATCCCATTAAACAGCCGCACACCCACCCTCATTTCTTCACGTTCCCCACGAAAGCAAAAAAAAAAACACATCACATGAAGACATGCTGCGATGTGACATCGAAGATTGGATTTCAGAGGATTTGTTGTGATAAGTCCCTCATGAAGCTTGTTTATTTCCCGCAGCCAATGTTTGCATCAACAGAGCATTTTAAAGCCATGTGAGAAAAGGAACAGATTGTGTTGAATGAAACTACCCGGTTGAGACAGATGCACACACACACTTACTGCTGTGTCATAACCTTGGAGTGAGAAGATATTAAAACCAAAACTGCTGACGAACATCATTATGTAGCAGAATCCTCTGCACAGCCGTCTGCCGCGCGATTGCACCCATCCCAAAATATATACTATAGGTACTGGATATGGGCCAATAGTGGATTAAATGATGGATTATGAGTGGGAACTAATGATTCAACGGTACCATGATATGTTGCACACATTGATGGTATAAAGATACAGATGACTCTGTTATACACAACACATATTTATATATGTAAATGAATAGGGAAAAAAAAACATTTTTCAATAAGTGAATTAGGAATCAGTGTATTTTTTGTATGCATTATGTCACAGCCCAGCTAACTAACAAATATATACATTTATTAACCACAAAATGATCAAAACAAGTCAAACCAATAGATGGGAGGAATCGGTAAAGTGAGGTGTGCAGGGAGTGTTTGAGTGGGAATGTGCTGCAACAAGAGAAAGTAAAGCTGTGTGGTGAGAGATGTGCCCACTGAGGCTGCTGCTTTGGCTCACATGCATGAGGCCCACCAGGCCCAGGTGAGGCCCACCAGGCCCAGGTGAGGCCCACCAGGCCCAGGTGAGGCCCACCAGGCCCAGGTGTGGCCCACGGCGCTGATTACTCTCCAAAAGGTCTGCAGGCCTGAAGACAGTAAAGCAAACCAAACGCACCAAGCAGAGGGGTCGTCACAATCAGAAAGCTTGTGCATAGTTTTTTTTTAAACAAACACGGCAACATGCTGATATACATGAGTAAATATGTTAATGCAACAAAGCCGAATACTAGCTGAACTCTCAGAAAGAAAGAAAAAAAAAAAAAAATAGTAGAAAGTTATTTGATTTATCAATGTATTTATGTTAAATGATGGTAATATTGTTTCCTTTTTATATACAATATCTATGAGAGGTTGTGATAAGGACATAATATTCACAGTACACCCCTGCTGTAAAGTTGTTTGTTACAGTTGCTAAATAGTTCCCTAGTGTGTACTATGGTGGTGTAGTCGGCTTGTGTAACTTTCTAGTTTTACCCAGCCCTCTTGCACAGATGAGTGACTTGTGTGTAACTGTGCGGTTGTTTCGCAGATGAGCGACACGGCACCCTGAGGCTGAGCAACCTCACTAAAAGCATGTCGGGGAAGTACATATGCCGAGCCAGCAACACCGCGGGCTCCGACAGCTGCTCCATTAACCTGGAGGTTATCACCTGTAAGCACACAGTATTTATACTCCGCTACACGCCCATTGTGTATTCCTCACGCTGCTGTGACTCCCATGAGGTGTTAATGCTGAACTGTGGTGCGTTTCCCAGCTTCCAATGCGGGCATGATTGCAGCAGCTACACTGGGCTCCATAGTGGGACTGGTGGCCATGGGGCTCTTCCTCATATTCATTCTGAGAAGGAGAGGGGACACTGAGGAGGAGATGGCCAACGAGATCAAGTGAGAGTTTAACTGTACACTGTAGGGTGGGCACTTTATTAGGTACACCTGAACCATCTGATGCAATTTATTACTACAACAACCTTTCACGAGGTTTATTAGGTTACACTTTTGGTGACATTGAGATGTGTAAATTCAGTTCATGGTTAAAGGTGTTGTTGTACTGGACTACATTATACTCAGGTTGTTTATATTGTCCTCTATATTTACATATAAGAGGGGGGCAGCATATTAGAAACACCTCTGGATCTAATGCAGTCTAGTACAACACCACAAGCTATCAAAACTATCAAAACATAATTTAATTAACATATTTATGACAGTGTCAACAAAACCTGATCGTAAAAGTACTTTTGAGGAAGAAAAGTTGAATTGGATTGCATTAGATTGTACAAGTGTACCTAATAATGTGTGTGTGTGTGTGTGTGTAAATAATACGTTTATTTGCAGAGCTGGAAAGAGAATCAAATGTACATTTACTCAAGTAATGTACACAAGTTTTGAGATACTTGCGCTTTTCTTGAGTACTGCATATTTCTTGATACTTGAAGGCAAAAAAGAAGGAAGGAGTGAAGTGGCAATCATATTAAAGATCTTTATTTCTTTAGGGCACCACCAGCCAGAAGCATCAATCCATTGAATTCAATAAGTAGGGCGAGCACTCACATTTTCTTCTCGCATTGTTCCATTTTTAAATCAAAAGCGACAGTCGATGCCTCTGCCTTTAATAATTATGATATTGAGTTGAGAATAATTTATTTCTTTTTTTTTTTAAGAAAAATCCTAACGAGTACTTTTACTTTTGATAGTTCCTTTTGCTGACATACATTCACATACAGGACTTTTATTTGAAAGTATATTTTGAATTGTTTAACGTATCTAAATATTTTTGCTCTCACGTATATTTTGTAATAAATACTGTATAACGTAATTTAAAAATCTGGAATGTACAAGTACTTTTTGTCAGACCTCGATGCGAGTGTAAAACACTGAAGCTGAATGTGTGTTGCCCTATTTCCTCATCGTCATTGTTGATTTTCCTCCTTTTCATTAATGATGAGACTCTTCCTCTGCTCTCTGAACACAGGGAGGACGCTCAGGCGCCAAAGCGAGTGTCGTGGGCAAAAAGTAACACCGGCTCGGACATCATATCCAAGAATGGCACGCTGTCCTCCATCGCCACCAGCCCGCAACCCCGCGACCCCCTCCAGCCCAACTTCCACTACCCATACTCCCCCATATCGGCTTCAGACACCGGCTCGGTGATTAACGCCTACCAGCTGCGACCCGGAGAAGCCAGCACGCTACAGGGACTCCCCGGTTACAACGTCGGCGGCACCCCGTCTCGCAAACACAAGCGACCCCCCAGCACAAACGGGGGCCCTCCGCAGCTTCTGAGGAGCCCCGTGGTCGCCATCCCCAACAGGACTGAGGCTCAGCCTCAGGTGCCACCTCCACTCACTGTGTCCCCACAGATCAGCTCCTCCACCCTGACACGCATGGGAGCTGTAGCCGTCATGGTGCCTGCCCAGAGCCAAGCGGGCTCACTGGTGTAGGCCGGGCGGAGGACAGTGGTCACGGGTGGAGGGAACGTATGCCTTGAAAAGGAAAGCACCTTCTCCACGAACGCCTGAACGGTTATGAGAGAAGACGACGTCTCGCAGGTCCCTTCGGTTTGATCATTTCAGTTTCTTTTTGTAAGAAATATATTTTTATTCCCACTCTTTGAAAGAGATTTTCAAAATGATATCCAATAACTTTATGATTTTTAGGCTACATAAATAAAACTCTGTACAGTGTCTGGATACTGTAAAACCATAACTAATAGTTTGTTTAGAGTTTTGCAAAAATATAATGCTTTGGACATTTGTATAACAACTAAACTAAATATATACACTTTTATATTTCCATTTGTATGGATCACTTTTCAGTCACTTCTCTCAGGCAAACTGCACTAGTTCAAAACCACAGTTCAGGTATTTCAACTTTCATTTTATCGCTTTCTTTGACCAACTTCTGTTCACGCAAAGGGTTGTTTTATTTCACCTGCTGCAACAGCACCAGTATGGTTCCATGACATCGATGTCTGCTGAGAGAACGTTTATGAGTATATTGCCTGTTATGGTAGTTGGAATGTAACCGAAATAGTGTTGAAGTTAATGGTTTCTTACTATTTTGTTCAAAGGTGCTTGGTATAACACGATATATTTACTGTAAACATGCGAGGCCATTATCCGATGGGATGATAGTCGACCAACCCTCCTGCTGATGGTCTTTTTTGTTTTCTTGAAAGTAAACTAAACTCTGGAAATAATGTGTTGGTGAGTTATTGAGGCTGAAAGGCTACATGTAGCACTTTTAATGCAGTTTTGATTGTTGATAATTTTTCAATAAAGTGTTCTGGAGTGTTTGAGTGAAGCAAGACTGACCCATCACTTCACTTATTACTCATGCAAACAATTTGTATAAAATGTACATCATTCCCAGTTTAGTGAGATTCAGGCCGCCAAAACAAAAAAGGGGCACATTTATTTTACGAAAGCTGATATTTAATTTTGGAGTGTTACATTTCAAATACATAACCCATATATTTCTATCTGTGGCAGTACACACGTCATGTAGGGTAACAATACAGTAACCATGAATATAAATACGCTCTAAAAGGCCACTTTAGGCACAGAGCTGCTGAGACAGCATGTGGTATAGATATGTAATATACAGTCGGGCAACCATTCCCTTTTATTAACACTGACGGTGTTAAATCCGTTAAGCAATGGTTTGGATCCACACAAGGAGCCTCACATTAAAAAGGTTTAGATTAAAAAACAAAAACAAAACTTTTCTAAACTATTCTTAGATAATCATGATTTTGTGGATTTACATGCCGCTAAAAATTAAACAATTATTCTAGAAAAACCTACGTTTTACTGACTGCTTTACCCCAAATCCTACGATGCGGGGGGCATTTCAGGAAACCAGTCACACAGTAACGAACCAGAGCTGAAGACCATTACAATATGGTCAGTACTGAAGTCACTAGAAGAACCGGGGGAAAGACTCATCATGACTCTGTCAGCAGATTTCGGGAAATGATCATCCTCATCACCTCATTAGTACCTTTAGGGGAAACAAAATGAGAATAAAAAAAAAAAAAGTGTCACAAACTGTAATTGTTACAAAAACAAGCATGACAGCTGCCTAAAATATAAGAGAATCATATTCAATCTGATGCACAAGACCGAGGCAGGAGGACCCGGTTAGAAAGCCTCACCCTCGAGGATCTGATGTACTCTGATGTCTCGGACAAACTGCTGCACTGCGTAGTCTTTGAGGTAACCGTAACCACCGTGCATCTGAAGGGCCTGGTTGCAGATCTGTTGAGTGAGGAAAGGCGGTAATATAGAAACGCTCTTTCTCTAAACGCTTACTGCTCAGCATTACTCACGTTAAAGCACTCGTCTGTGGCAAAGAGTTTGGCCATGGAGCAGAGAGACACGGCTTCAGGCCGGTTCTCCTGCAGCGCGGTTGCAGCTTCACGCACCAAAAGGCGAGACGCCACCAACTTGGTGGCCATTTCTGCCAGCATGAACTGAAGATACTACACACACACATACACACACACACATACACACACACAAATACGGATACAGACCGGGAGAGAAGGAAGGATGGATTCAAGACGACTGGCAGACAACAGAGTCTAAATACTTTGCATCTAGGATCCTCGTACGAGCTCCTTACCTGGTTGTTGGCGAGCGTCTCTCCAAACTGCTTGCGCACCAGCAGGTGATCCGTCGCCAGCCGTACACAGGCATGAGCCGCCCCGAGGGAGCAGGACGCTGTTGGAAGAGGGTTTGTATAAAAGCTGGTGCTGGTGAAGCAACTGACGGTGGGGTGGAAAGCTCTTAACTTTTTGCAACAAGGTTGAGTGTATTGACTCGAACAAAGATGCGTTTTACTACTTTTGAATGACGTTTTTAAGAAAAAAAAGAAAAAAAAAGAAGAAGGTGTAATTTCTTACATGGTCCCTCTTTAACATTTAAGCACCTTCGAGACTTCCACTTTGTAAACAATATGCACATAAATTATACACAAATCTGTTGCCAAAAGGCTCGTTCCACCCTGCTTAGAAGACCGACTCGCTTCAGTTTACAAAATAATTACATCTGCAGAAAAAGCCGTATTTTGATTAAATAATTTCTATAAATCAGTGCGATTCCAATCATTTTCTCTCGCTATGGGAATACATTACATATCTGGGAAATCATTAATTATTGTACAGTACACTTGAACAGTGTTTTCCTCCTCACCAATATTAATTCTGCCTCCATTCAGGCCTTTCATGGCCATGTTGAATCCTTGCCCTTCCGCACCAAGCCGGTTGGTCACTGGAACGGCACAGTCCTCCAATATCACGGCCCTGGTCGGCTGGGAGTTCCAACCAACCTGGGGAGCAGATGGGGGAAGATAGCCGAGTGACCGTGACTTACTTCTGCCATCTAGTGGTTACCTGCCAGCACTACCTCGAGGGCGAAACGATTCAATTCAACAACGGTGAACTCTTCTACCTTCTTTTCTTTTTTGCCAAAACTGAGGCCCGGGGTTCCTTTCTCCACCACCAGGCAGGAGATGCCTTTGGCTCCTTTGGCTCCCGTTCTGCACATCACAATATAGACGTCCGTGTCCCCCCCTCCGCTGATGAAGGCCTGAAAGGACACGAAGAGAGACGAGATATGTTACGGGCTCACTGTGTAAAGAGAGTATTTACAGAGACATAGGCCCCCAAAAGGTCTGCAATTACCTTCGAACCATTCAAGATGTAATGGTCACCTTTCAGCTGGGCCGTGGTCAGAAGTGAGGCAGCGTCGCTGCCGCTGCCTGGAGTCGCCGATCACAGGTTTAATAGGTTGCAGTGCACACATGCAGAGAGCAACATAGCAATTTATGAATATATTACACAGAAAAAAACAAAAAAAAACAAAACTCTTTAAGAAAATAATTTCCCTTGCCTTATTCAATCTTTGCCACATAAAAGACTGACCTGGTTCAGTGAGACAATAGGAAGCAAACTTCTCCATCGAACAGAGATCTGGACAGAACCTCTCCCTCTGCTCCGTGTTGCCAAAGGTGTCGATCATCCAGGCGCACATGCTGCAAAGAAAGGAGCACACTGCGAATTTGCATACAAATATATAGAAAATATATGTCACCGCCATCATTATAGTGCCCATTATAGTGGAAAGTTGTCACAATTGAGTTAATTTAGCTATTTATTTATTTTAAGATCAAAAAGCATAGAACCAAATACATCCGCGAAAGAAAAAGAAAAAGTCTAATTGATCTTTGATTTGAAGAAAATCCTCACCGGTATGGATGAATTGCCAAACACATCACTGTTTTCTACTATATGTAGTTTGGACTTATTGAAGAGTAAGCTTCTAATAGACTCAGTCACAAAACGGACAACTGATCTGGCAAATTTGGTTATTTGGGCCATAAATAACCAGCCTCAAGTCAAAAACAAAATCCATTCAAGCAACCAAATAATGAATCTTTCCATCTTGTTGTAATTGCAGGTACGTGGCATTAAATGTGATATTAGGGGTCTGTACTTGTGGATACTGATGTAAGCTGTGGTGCTGACACATCCTGTGGACAAGGCCTCAAAGATGACGGATGTGTCCAGCCGAGAAAGACCCGTTCCTCCAACATCCGGCTGGACGTAGATCCCTCCAAACCCCAACTGGGCCGCCTTCCGCATGGTCTCTGTTGGAAAGATTTCCTGGGGGAGAAAACAAATCAACATACCTAAAGTTGATAATGTTACGCTAAAATCAAGCTCATTGCACATATAATTGATCTAATACCAGGATCAGGTAAGAGAAAGGTCACCAAGATACACCGGTGCTTCAAGGTAATGGACGACGTGGATGCAGAGGTGCCTCCTATCGAGCCAATCCTTTGAAAATGACTGACAAGTTTAGCTCCATCACACCTTTTCGTCCCACTCTGCCATGTGTGGAGCCATTTCATTGGCTGCAAAGTTAAAAGCCACTTCTTGAAACTCCTTCTGTTCCTCTGTGAGTCCGTGAGCGGCTGTCGACAAAGAGCAGAGAACAGAGGGACGATGTAATAAGCGTATGCGTGCTCAGACTCAGGTGTATGGGTGCTTTGAAATGCATCCTAAAAAAAGGTGACAGCAACATTTTGAGTGCTTTGCATGAACAGGACACTTGGAGCAGTGCGGTGGTGGTGGTGCTCTCCCTCAGGGCAGCAAACATTTAAATATGAAATAATTAAAACTCAGGTTTTGCTCAAATTCCCTCACACATCATACAGCCTGCATTAAAAAAAAAAAAAAAAGAAAAGAGGGGCGGTGCCAAACTAACCAATGACAGCTAAAGACGTCACAGGTAAATGTCATATTAAAACCCTGTGTGCGTTTACTTTATCTCGTTTTACCCAAAGTCAAAAGCAGCCCGTTTGGGAGTTGGAGGGCAGTAAACAGTGAGTACCAGCAGCGGTCTGTTATCCAACAGGTCCAGTGGTCACCAGGTGCCATTGAGACTTTCTTTCATAACACACACCGCTCGTATGAACTGATGCTACGAAGCTGTCCGCTCGTTTTCTGGGACTTACGGTCGACACAAGAAGCTATTCCTCGTCTCTGTGGCCCTCCGGTACAAATCAAATGATGGGTCCTGCAGATGCTGGAGCCCAGTCGGGCAATTCTCGCCAGATGTCCGACGGTCGCCATGTTTACCTCCACAGCGGTCTGTTTAATAAAGAGAACAGCGAGCTACTCTTCTTCTTCTTTAGTGTTTTATGGCGGTTGGCAAATAACATTATGGCGCATTACCGCCACCAGCTGGTAGGGAGTGGATTCTCACGCTTTAGTAGTGACGAGAAAGAAATTGAGAAAAGAAGAAAGAAAGGAAAAATATATTTAATTTAATTTATATATATATATATATATACATATAGTTTTTTCCCATAACAAACAAAATATTGTTTTGTTATATATAAATATATATGTTTCACATTTATATTTTTACATTTCATTCAAAAAAGAAAAAAAAAAGGGACAATAAGAGGGATTTAAAAGTAATGCAGACAGAAAAAGACACGTCACTGAAACACAGTATTATCATCTCAAATGTA